>ML291524.1:0-51507 GCA_005239495.1 Nicotiana undulata
TATATATATATATATATATATATATTTCCAAAAATAGTGCCAAACTGCTCAATATTTCTATATCACAAGGGGACCAATTAAACACTTCGTACTCTTTCAAAATAACCACAACAATATTTAACAACAACGGAATAAGGCCAAGTAGTCGTAAAAATAATAATGAACATAGTACAATTAAGCCAGGAATCAATTTAACTTGGAAACGGGGAAGGGATCATATTTAACAGACCATTTGGTGGTGCATAGATACTCGCCACCTCACATATACACCACACACATGCATTTCACATAGCAAGCAAGTGGGGATTCCTATTCCCTTAAGTCAAGGTTAGACCAAACACTTACCTCAATTTCGCAGGCCACTCAATAATCAATTATTGCTTTTACTTTTGAATTCACCTCTAACTTGCTCAAATTTATGCATAATTAATTCAATATCATCAATTTATGCTAAAGGAACTAACTTTATTGAAAAACATGATTTTTCCTAAGTTTTCTCAAAAAAGGTGAAAATATGACCCCGGGCCTGCTTAGTCTAAACTCGAAGTTCGGACCAAATTACGTTTATCCATTCACCCACGAACCCAAATATGCTATTAGTTTTGAAATCAGACCTCAATTTGATGTAAAAAAATTTGATTTTTACAAAATTCCCTAATTGTACTCAAACCCTCAATTTTTACCATAGAAATTCCTAGTTTTTGCTTTAAAAGTGAGGAAAAACAGTAAGGAATTGAAAGAACAAAGTTTAGAATTGATTACCTATGGCTTCGGGATGATAATTGTTGAAGAAAATCCATATTAAGGCTGAAAACCTCGAAATTTTGGTGAAGAAGAAGGTCTGCCCGGTTTTTAAAAGGGTATTTATATTAGCTGGGCTGTAGACCTATGCGATCACAATGCCTGGGTCGCGATCGCATAGAGTATGGGAGATGGTGAATCGCGATCTCGTGGGGAGGGGTGCGATCGCATAGAGCAATGACCTCCCCCTCCCCCAGGCCTGTTTAACACTTTGCGATCGCAGAGTTAAGGGTGCGTTCGCAGAGCTTAACCTAGGTGAAGCATTGCGGTCGCGTCCCTGGTGTTGCGTTCGCACAACACAAACTTAGGATCCCCTTGAGACTACACTATGCGATCGCAGTCCTACCTATGTGATCGCATAGCACAAAAACCTAGATACCAACAACCAGAAAATCAGCAATTCTCTAAGTGAAAAACACCTCGTGGCCTATCCGAAACTCACTCGAGCCCTTGGGGCTCTAACCAAATCCTGCACGCAAGTCTAAAATTATCATACAGACTTTCTCGTGCGATCAAATCATGAAAATAACATGTAAAACTGTGAATTAAACCTCAAAACTCATCATTTTGAACAAGAACTCTTAAAGTTCATAATTTCTCAACCGGATGTCCGAATCACGTCAAACGAACTCCGTTTTTTACCAAATTTTACAGTTAACCTTTTAATATCACAATAAATATGTACCGGACTTCGGAACTAAAATACGTGCCCGATACCAATGATTTCAAATATTATTTCTTTTCTTTAATTCATAAACATTTCAGCAAAACAATTTCTTTCAAAAATTAATTTTTAAGGCTTGGGACCTTGGAGTTCATTTTCGGGCATACACATGAGTCCCATATATTACTGCAGACCTTCCGGGATCGTCGGAGCACAGATCCGTGTCCGTTTACTCAAATATTGACCAAAGTCAACTTTTATCAACCCGGGATATGTAGGTTGTCCAAGACCAGGACTCGGTCGCACTCTTTTTTCTTTAATTTTGCTCTCTTTAAATAAGGGTCGGGTCAAAAAGTTTATCTCGTCGTTCTTTGCCTGAAAACTCTTCGCGTTTCCAGTGAAAGAGGGGCAGCTGCAGATATGTAATTTTTGACCCTTCCCGAGATTTTACACTTATTAGCGTTAAAATATTTTGTATAGGTCTAATATCGTTAGTTTAACTAGCGTTGACTTTTTTGCCTTATTTTACCGCAAAACGAAAATTACAAAAATAGTTTCATTAATGTTCTATATTCATACTATTTTATTTTTATATAATCTTGAAAAAATACAAAAATAATTTCACTTTTAGTATTTAGTTTTATTTTAGTAGTGTATTTTAATTAATTAAGAGTAAGGTTTTTATCTTTGTAAACATATTATTAGTCTTCTTAGTCCAAAATAAAACCCAACAAGACATAAGACCAACCCAATTTCCTAAATCCAAGCCCAATACCCATTAAACCCATAAAATAATCTAAAAACCCAGATCTTCTTGTCTAACATAGGGAGACCTTTTAATCTTAAAAAAAAAAACTCCCTACACCCAAGAAAAACGGCATCTTCATCCCAATTCTAAAAGGGAAACTAGTTGGCCTATCATGTTTGCCAAGTCCTGTAGCGTTCTGGGATGCACTATGACGGATAGAATCAAATAACTTCTTGAAGATATGGTCTTTTTGCCTCATTCTGACATTCCGTCCAGCAACATCCATCACTGGAGTCATTTGCTTCAAAAAATTTTGACAGACTAAAAAGATAGCTTCTTAGAGTGAAAGGCTTTTTTCTAAAAAAAATTGATTCTCCGATTTCAGCAAGATTTGAGTATCTCCGGCGAGTTCCATCGAGGTTGTCGCCGCCCAAGGTTATCGGTTTCGAAACATTTTCAGATTCAAATAGCTGAGGTTCTTTCACATTTTTATGACTTATGAATCCCTTATTTGCTTTACTTGATATTGTTTGAGATCTTGCTGTGTAATTAACGACTTTTATTCCCATTTTGAGATTTTGTTGTTCATAATCTATTTGCTATGACATTAAAATCTTGACTGGCGCGGGGTTTTTAGGATAATCTCCATTAATTGTTGACTCGGGGTTAATCAATTGGTTGTTTGGATTAAGCTTCGTCATAAGACTAAAAACTTGACATCTCTCGGCCAAAGTGAATAACACCTCTTTAATTTTTTCTTGATTTATATTTTATTCATATAATAGTCCTTAGCTTTGGTAAATATATGCGATAACAGTAATGTTAAGCTTGTGATGATATTTGTATTAAAGAGCTCTAGTGTGAATTTGACAACAGTTCAATAATTAAAAGAAGGCAGAAGTTGGCATCTTGTAACTTGATTAGTTCGTAAGGTTAAACACCAACAATAAGCAAATCTCGAACATTGGTAGCGTGCTTTTGGGCGCGTAAATAAATTATCGTGACTATGAGTACGATTCTCGTGGCATAGTTATGATACGTGACCACAAAATTCGAGTACACTCTGGCGTGACTTGACCATCAAACAGTTAAATTAAATAAATTATCGTGACTATGGGTACGATTCCCGTGGCGTGGTCACAAATATATATCTCCAAAATTCGAGTGCACGCTGACGTGACTCGACCCACCCAACTTCAAATGTTTAAGATAAACGTGTTGTGAATCACGGGTGCGTTTCACGCGGCGTTATTTGCGATGCGTACTAAACAATTAAAAGCGGCTAAAAAATTAAAAAGGCACAATAGGCGTTAAATATGTAACAAATTAGATAATTAGGCCAATTATTAACAGTTAAGCGATCGTGCTGAAACCACGAAACCTGGGAATGCTTAATACCTTCTCCCAGATTAATAGAATTCCTTACACGGTCTTCTGTGTTCGCAGAACAACAAATAGAGTCAATTTTCTCGCTTTGGGATTTTAAAATAAACCGGTGACTTGGGACACCATAAGTTATCCCAAGTGAAGACTCTGATTAAAATAATAATCTCATTTCGATAATGTCACTTAAATTGAAAAAACTCTCTATCCCCTCAAGAAAAAAGGAGGTGACAAAACATAATCAGGGTTTTTAATCAATTTGATTTGACTTTTTGATTTGACACGGTTTTCGGTTCGATTTGTACGCCCTTAGTCTCGAATCTCGATCATCAAGCTGCTATATTGCGCTAGGACTATTTTGAGTCTAATCTATCTCCCTCTACTTTAAATCCACTCTCTATTTAGTGGGCATTTGGACAAAGAATTGTACAATACCGAAAAAAGTTAATTTTTTGTCTTTTAAGTAAAAATGATATTTGAAAAATAGAATTGTGTTTGGACATGAATATAATTTTTGATATTTTTATGAGTAATCTGAGCAAAAATTTTAAAAATAATTTTTTGAAGTTTTTCAAAATTTTAAAAAAATCCAAAATTCGTCCTCCCGTGAAAAATGAAAATTTTATAGTGAGCGGGAAAAAGTGATTCATTTTCAGAAAAGAAGTGAAAAACTTTTGATGGTCAAACAGGCTCTTAAGGAGCCTCTCGCCGCTGAGCGTGTAATATTTTTCATATTGGTGGACAAAACTTAAATCCGAATGGCAAAGGTTGTAATTTTTAATTTCAAAGAAGGAACTGAAATATCTTACATGTTTGCTTAAACTAGATACTACTAGTTACAATGCTGTAGTACAAGAGTTATGTGTAACCTGCTTCTTTTTAATGTTTTGGTTGATTATTTTGAACTTGTCTTATAATACCTGCAAAAGACACTGTTAACCTTGATTTTTAGCATAATCGTTGACTTAATAGCTCTTAATACAGACTTATAAATTGCTTATAATGATAATTACTGTACCAGAGGACAATTATTAGAGATTAAAAAGGTGAGCAAAGTTTCACTGCTATCCCAATTAATGACATAAATACGGATATTATAGCCGAGTCTATTTCTATCACCGGGTCAACCAGTTACCCACGCAACCTTTCTGTGGGACCATTTAGTCCCACTGAGTCCACGTGTACTATCTGCTGAATCACAAGAAGAATCATGGGAAATATGTGAAATACAATGACAAGAAAAAGTAAGAAGGGAGACGCAAGCAAAGGACAGAAACACACTTTATTTAATACTCGTTACGTTTTAATTTATGTGAATTTATTTGATGGAGTAGATTTTTAAAAAAATAAAGAATTTTATAATTTGTGGTATTAAATAAATTAAAAAAATACCTAAATCATTTATATGATTATAAAAACTTTTTGTTAAAGATATAATTAAATTAACCAAAATTATTTTTAAACGAACCAAAAGAAATATGTTTACATAAACGAGTACATATTTCAAAGGCCTTATCTTTGGACGGTCGAAAGTAAAAAGAAAACAACGAGTTTTGACTCTCTCGGTATGGTCGGTTGGTCAACCAAATGATTTTAACCTTTATACTCAGTTCTCTAATTACATCCTTCCAAACTAAGGTTTTCACACATTGGTGGATTCTCACAAAAGTGACCTAAATGTTTTTTGAAGAGACGTCGGGGACAATAACAATTTTATTACGTTTAGACAAAGCGCACAACACATGCATATCATGTCAACCCTACATGTTTCGGATTTGTCAATGAGGCGATCGATGATTAATGCTTTTGAGCTTGCCAATGAGTTTTTTTATGATTTGTGTTTGTAATCACTGTAATAGCATGAAACTGATAATCAATCACTTAAATTAGCAAATATGCCATTACGTCCGGCAATATACAGGGAATTTGCGCTTGATTAGTCAACAGTTTTACATGATATTTATGAAATAAATCTGAACACGAAAGACTTCTGAGCCAGTCTAGTTTTTAAAGTTTTGTCAACTCAATGAAAATAAAAAGGAATTAATCTCTCCTTTCGCACAAGTGCTAAATTCTCAAGCACTACAGTACATGGACAGATGAAATTCAGAGCCAAATACAATATTTTTTCGAAAATAAGCTTCCTTTATTAAAAAAAAAAAAAAAAAAAAAAGTAGATCTTTTTTGACTTGAACACGGTTATACCCAGATCTTCTTCCATACTGGTACGGAACAATATATAGTAAGAGAAAATTATTTAAATAGTATTATATTACTAGGTCATTTTGCGTTTAACTTTTGTTACTCGACCATGGAATCTTTGTATTTCATATATGCGAGTGTTCTTCAAACTACAAAGGACTAGAAATACCGCAGGATAAAAAAGAAACTATATTCACATCTTATTACGAGATGCAGGTACTATATCTACCAGAGGGTTATCAGGCATCAGGTTAGAGTGAGGAAATCAACTAGTCGATACTCGGTAAAGAGAAGCTTATGTGTTTGCACTTAAACAATTTTTACAAGACCAAAAAACGGATAAATTAAAGTTCACGAAAAGTATCCCTATGTAAAAATGTTGTAATCATTTACTACAGTAGTATAAATATCTTTTGAAGCAAAGAAAAAAAAGGTATGTGAGTGTTATCTTTTGGTTATGATTGTATTTGGTGTTAAATACTTTAGTTTTGGGAAGGAGACCCTCTTTCTCTTTCTCGATATATATTTTTCAGTATCAGGAGGAATAAAAAAAAAAAAGCTGAACCTAATGACTATTCTTAATGGTAAGTGTGAAAAGGGAATTGTGAGATGTAATAAAACTAATTTTCTTATAATTACACTTGAGATTGAACTTGGAAAGGCTTTCCCCTTTATGGTCTTGCCTAACTTTATCCCACAGTCTCAACAATTGACGAGAAATAAATAATACGCTTGTCTGAGTTGAAAAAGGTGGGAAAAAAATCATTTTCATATATTATATATATTCATCTCAATAGGTTTCTCCCTGATCCCCAACCAAAAAAGAAGTAAGGGAAGCAGAAGAAAAAAGAAATTCTCCTGTGAGATATTGCAAATAAGTGTAGACGTGCTAATTCAAACATGAATTGTTCCCCCCACCCAAAAAAAAAGAAGCAAAAAAACAAAATAAAGGTAAAACAGAAGTTCCACGAAAAGACGAAATACATCCGACCCTAATATTCATTTTGGACACGATATCCTTGCTTCAAACATGTGTTTTTTTTTGGGCCAAGTGGTGTACTGTCATCCAAAAGCATAAGAAAAAGAAATCAGAAGAAACCAAAATTAAACCGCAGAAATTCGTAAAGATGTACTCTGACTGGGAAGAAAAAGAAGAGATAAATGGAAACGCAAGCAAATTAAGACAGAAATGCACTTTCGAGTAATTCATTCAAAACATAATAAGTGCTCTATTTCTTTGGACGGTCCACAGAAAATAGAAAACAGCGACTCGCGCTCTAAGCTATGGTCACTGGACGGTACGCAGTAAAAAGATTGGCTGTATCCTTTATCTCCTTGAACTAATCGACTCTATCGACATGTTTATCTTTTGAGTTTAAGTTATATATATCCGTTTTACAAAGATTTTTTTATATTATTGATCAGAATATTTTTATTTGTTATAACAAGTAATTTATTTATTTCAAGATTACAAATCTCATATTTTAAAAAATTTAATAGTAAATATTCTTTGAATAACTTGACGGTATAAAAAATACAATGTCGGATATATGTAACTTAAACTCATTTCTTTAGCATGGTTTTTTTACGTTTTTGAAGTTTTATTGTCAATCTTTCGTGTATTGATATTTTTACTCTGTAGAACTTCACAAATTTGAATGTTTTTTCTTAACATAATAAGTAGGAGGTTATACGTGTATAACTGACTACATGGTTTAATCACACCCAAAACAAAAAATTAATACAAACATCATGTGTTATATAGAATTAGTCGCTTAATTCTAACTAGAGCTAACTAATTTTGAGGTGATATGGAATAATATGGATAGTGGTTTGTATTTCTAGTGCTACTAATTTCAGGAACTCGATATAATATTGTTGACATATACGTATGCTTGACGTAGTGCTTACATGGAGAAAATCGTTGTTGGACTAAGACAACGTCGTATCATGAATATTCGGATCGTACGAGTAGAAGGTAAATATAGACAGTTTATGTGGCGAATAGCAGATTAGTTGTCGTGTAAGGTTTGTAGATGCTCAATACCTTCTGCTGTATGTACATAGTTGACTATAACGGCAGGGACGGAGGGAGAATATAACTAATTACGGATTCTGTCAAATTTTAACTTTTGTTCAAATTATATATTTGTCTTAAAAAATTCATTAAACATATACAATTATTAATCTAGAACTCAGTAAGTCAAAAAATTTAAAATTTTAAACTCATAAATTTTAAATCCTGACTCCGCCTCTGTATAGAGGTACAATGTCTCCATGTTCCAATTTCATGCATATTTGATATAGTTGATGGACTTCTGCTGTATAAGATTTAATTTCTTTGACCTTCCATTTGGATTTTACCAGTCAGCGACAAAATGAAAAACCTAAATTTTTAAATATATTATTTTGTTAAACATTCTTGTCTTGAGGATGGGTGAATAGTCAAAATGGAAGTGATGGTATGTGAGTTTAATTTGGTTTTTCTTTAATTTATATTTTATGGAAACTTTTTGTTGTTAGTTGAATATATTTCTGATTATCTTTCACGTTACTAAAAGAGAGTAATTGAGAGGTGTTTCAAAAAATTTCAAGAACAAAAATGTTGGATTAGGTAAGTAAGAAAAATGGTGCGCGCTTTAATTAAAGGAGAAGTATAAAATTCCTAAGATGACATTGGATATACAAAAATAATGGCAGGACTTTATCTGTCTATTCAAAGCAAAATAATTGATAGGAGTCCAATATATGAGCTAAAGATCCATAATTGTTTCTGTAGACTTCTGAATTATTGAGTTGTCGAAAGTGACTTTTCGTCTATGCAACAGAAACTAAATATGGGGCTTAATTCTGGATAATTACTGTCATCAAATCTAGTCCATTTTTTTCGTATGAGTTGGTAATGCGAATTTTCCAGGTTTTATAAATTATAAGTAATAATAAAGTACAGCTTTTTGTCATAATATTTTACATGCAAAATACTGAAATAGCACTATGGACGCAACGGGATAATTAATCAAAGCTAACATCAATCTTAAGAAATTATCCTTTTATTATTTTTTAAATGATAAAATTCTTAACATATAGAAGGTTCGTTAGATGGGCACTGATATGATTACCAGTATATATATTAATGACAAAACAACTAAGCATTTTACGTTCATTTTGGGGGCTTTGAGCTTTACTTACTGCAGGTGTAGCCATTCTTATCTGTACAACCAAGGAAAAGCTTTTTCTCTAGCAATATTGCAAAAATTAACATATAAAGGACGACGCCAGCCTTTATGTGTAATGAATGGCGCAAAATTACTTCCTTTCCAAAAGTGAGGATTTCACATAGTTTTGGATTCACTAAGAAAGTCAAAGCACAATTTTTTTTGTGAGAGACGTATGGGATAAAAAGAAGAGATCGGTATGAATTTAGAGATTACACGGTCCCTCGTTAAGAATTTCATTGTGGTTCATAATGTAATATTTTGAGTGGGATTCATCCGTTTTAATTTAGATGACATATCACTTATCGAAAGTCAATATTGGGTGAATCTTTCTCGTTATTTACATTTATTATCATTTAAAGTTATTTAATAGTTGATCTATTTACATATAAATACACCCGGACACATTTATTGTCAACATCTTCGTTCAACTATATTATTATTCGTATTATCCATCTCTGATCTAAAATTATTAGCTCTAACTAGAATTGACCCATCTTAACTACTTATTAATTAGTTTAACTAAGGATTAGTATTTTTTTGGTTAAACACTTGCATATTGCTTATACTAGACTAGATACTACTAGTTGCCATGCTGTGGTACATGAGTTGTGTATAACCGGGTTGTTTTTAATGTTTTGGTAGATTATTTTGAACTTGTCTTATAATACCAGCAAAAGACAATGTTATCCTTGATTTTTAGCTTAATCGCTGACTTAATAGCTCTTAATACAGACTTATAAGTTGTTTATAATGATAATTACTGTACCAGAGGACAATCAATAGAGATTAAAAAGGTCAGCAAACTTTCACTTCTATCCCAGTTAATTAGTAATATATACGGGATATTATAACCGAGTCTATTTCTATCACCGGGTCAACCAGTTACCCACGCAACCTTTCTGTGGGACCATTTTGTACCACTGAGTCCACGTGTACTAGCTGCTGACGTGACTCACAGCCTCATTAATTTCACAGCAAGGACTAAAAAGACAAAAAAATAGCACAAGAGCCATGCCAAGATTTTCAATAAAGCTAGCAATTATTTGGAGGTTTCCTTTTTTCATATTTAATTTTTAAATTTTCTCTTTCTTATTTTTGGGAGGAAAGTGGTCCTACTTAATGAAACCTTTGGTACTTTGCCACGTACAACTCTCAATGGTCAAAGCTTCTACTTAAGCTATCCCTTTTTAATACACAGCCCATGCAATTATAGATTACTTTATTTGTACGTGAAAAGACAACTAGACAGAACACGTGTCACCTTTTTTAAATCTCCGGCCACCATAGGCGGCGACGTTGTCGCCGGTGTGTTGACTGTTGGGATCTATGAAACCGTATTTGCGTCTAAGATTAAAAAAAATATCGATTAGATTTTGTATTTCCATTATTGGATGATTTTCAACCACTTGGGGTATGAATAGAGTCACTTTTACACTGAGATGACATAATTTATTTGAAAATATTAAAGAAAGGGTACTAATTTATTAATTTCTTACAAAATAAAGAGTAAATGAGGAAAGTCTTTGATATGATTGTGACTTGGGTTATGAGCTGTCTATCCATGCCAATAATTTAAAGTATTTTAAGTTGAATCATAACATCATCTCTCTAATATTTTTTAGAGGACTCTTGTCTCATGACACTACGTATATAGTGTTATAAACTATAGAATATATGTTGAAGATGTATATTAATGGACGGATGAATTGATGGTTATGGAAAGTCATTGATACAAGAACTGCGACAAGCATCATCTATGTCTATCATCAATGCAAATATTTTTTTCTTTTAAATGCATTTAGTTTAGTTTATCTTGTTTCTAGTTATTGTCTATCAGTTGAGACATCAATTAAAAATAAAAACACATAGGCAATCAAATTATATAGAGGCGGTATACGTCCATAAGATACTTTAACTCAAACCTATAAATATATCAAAACAAACACTAAATATTACAAATAATAAATTTATATGTAGTAAATCAAATAAATTGTTCTAAAAATCTAAAGTCGAACCCATATTATTCAAATCCTGAATTGCCTCGAAATTATTTAATCTACAATATTGTACAGGGAACTACATTTTAAGTTGGAGAAGAAAATAAAGAATGATTCTTTCCTATCATGATAAAATGAAAGAAGAAAATAGAAATTAAGCACCTAATTAAAGAGGAAATTCTTTTTTTTTCTTCAGGAATAAACAACATGTCTAAAAGCTCAGAGGTAAAAGAACACCTCTTCCGAACTGTATTATCTGGTTTCTTAATTAATTAAAAGATAGTAAAATTACATAAATTCATTAGTAGAATCCCAAATATTTGGGATATCAAAGTTCAACATATTGCTGCAGTAGCTATCTCTCTCATCTTCAGTAGTGCTGCTGCTGCTGTTGTTGAAGTAAGTTGAGTTTGAATTCAATGGCGTCGGACTTGATGAAGGCGTCGATAAATTAGACAAAACAGACTGGAAGCTGAAGTTGTTGCTATCGTTGGATTGAAATGTTGAAGCATCGGACGGTGGAGGATCCCTGATGGACTGATCCAGCTCATGATAGTACCCATAATTTTGTACAGCAAAATAATCATCTGTTAAATTTGAAGGAACCCCATTGCTTTGCCACTCATTTTGTGAGCTAAAGTTTTCAAGATTTGATGAGAATTGTTCCATATTTGGAGGTGGCTGCATGAGTTGAGCTTCACTTGAAAATGGAACACATGAAGTAGTGGTGCAAGTTGGAATATCTTGAATAGGGGTTTGAACTTGGCTAGTAATTTGGACCATTTGTGGCAATTGGTTTTGGACTTGGGGATTGCATATTTGATTTTCTTGAAGATTATTTGGCATTAAGAAGTTAGAATTTTGGCGTTGGGAGGATAAAAGAGAAGTAGCTAATCTCAAAACTTCAGGATTTACCAAAGGTTGTACATGACCAAACAATCTTGAAAGATTCATTTGATGAGATGAATTGTAGAGTGAAGGGTTTAAAATGGAAGAAAGATCAAGAAGATCAAGGCGTGGACTATGAGTTACTGGATCAATTCCCATTCTCAAAAGCCTTTTTCTGATATGAGTATTCCAATAATTCTTGATTTCATTATCAGTTCTACCAGGCAAACGTGCAGCAATAGCAGACCACCTAAGGCAAAAAAGGACACAAAGTTAGAATCAAACTCTAGGAACATGACAAAACACTTGGATATTTAGAATCAATCAATTCAAACAAGTCCAAATGTATAGAGAAAAATGAGAAACTTTTATAGTAATAATTAAATTATGACAAAAAAGTACATACAACTTTTCAAAGATTCGATTAAATAAAGAAACTTACTTGTTCCCTAAAACACTATGCAGTTGAATGATTGTTTCTTCTTCTTCAAAAGAGAACCTTCCCCTTTTAATATCTGGCCTTAGATAGTTTGTCCAACGAAGCCTGCAACTCTTTCCACACCTTTGAAGTCCTACACAACACCAAAACATTTATTAAAAAAACTTTAATATACAACTTTTTATAATTACTTGATACATGAAACAATAAGTTTAAGAATGATATATAAGAGAAAAAAAAATACCAGCATTCTTTGGAAGAGTTCTCCAATTTCCATAGCCATGTTTTTGAATGTAATCAATAAGCTTTTGATCTTCTTCAGTGGTCCATGGACCCTTCTTAAGTCCATTTTTGTCACAACAAGGAGCTCTTCCCATTGTAGTATAGTTTCTTTTAAAGTTTTTGTCTGCAAATTAAGAAGAATAGAGAGAGAAAGGAGATCGAGTAGTAATTATATTAAAGTCTTGAGGGGAAGAAGAAATTAAGACACAAATATTGGTGGAGATCAAGTATAAGGGGAGGGGGTATATATATAGGGAGGATTAGAAAGCAAGAAAACAAAGGGAAGTCAAAAGGATTCGGTGGCCGTCCTCTGTTTATCACTATGGCAACGTGTCCCCTTCTCTTTTGAGATTAAGTGTGAATTCAACCATCTCTACAGCCTCCCCCCTCTCCTCCCCCACCCCCCAAATACCCCCAAAATAGTAAGGGTGTGCGTACGTGGGGTAGCATAAATAAATTAAAAGTTTAACCTTAACTTTTATGCGTTACTACATCTTTTTTACATTATCAAATAAATCGAATCTGGGAATATCGTAGATATGATAATTACCTAGCTATATACACTAGAAAATGCATCTATTTGGAATAGTTTCACGTAAAATGGTAAATTTAGAAGTTCTATCAAATATTTCAGGTATATGTGATAAATCAAAAAGATATGGTGCGAGAACATAATTCCATTAGTATTTATGCATCACCACCAATGAGTGTGGAAATATGGATAAATTTTATCTACCTTAATGAGATGTCAGATGTCACTGGTTCGAATTTTGAGAATGAAATATTCTTTCAAATTAAAGGAGTATTTTTATTTAAATGAATTAATCTTATACGATGTAGATCTGAATTAATTAGTATTAGGTGTGTGAATAAAGTCCTACATTAATAGCTAAAAAGATTGAGAGTCTATATATAAGATGTAAGGATCTCTTAATAGTATGAAGCTTTTTGAGAAAAAACTGTACGAACTCCATATTAAAAGTGTATTTGGGCTAGTTTAGGCCCACAATTAAGTCAAATGAGTTTCGAATAGCTGATGATTGAAAAATTAATATTTATGCATCAATCTTTTGAGCTCTTGATTTTGAAGGTTACATTTTCATTAGTACTAGTATAGTATTCCTCTAAACTTTCTAACCATAGTACTTCATCTTTTGAGCCTTGTCCTGCTTTCAGAGTTCGTGTTAGCTATCATCAAATTTGAAGGATTGAAAAAAAAAAAAAGAAGTAACCTCCCTTTCAGCAAGATTATATTTATAGTAGTGATATTAATTAATGTGGTCTCTCACGCAATCTGTGACTTTTATTTTGAATGTCTCTCTCCAGTATCAAATTTCTTTTTCCTAGAAAAAAAGGGTACTGGGGGTGTGTTTGGTACGAAGGAAAATATTTTCCGAAAAACATTTTCCAATTTTTCCATGTTTGATTGGCTTAAATTTTTTGGAAAACATTTTCCTCATTAATTCATTTTCCTCCAATTGGAGGAAAATGTTTCCCATATCAAGATAAGGGAAAACATTTTTCAAAATTCCTTCTCAATCTTCCCCACCCCATTTATCCTCCCCCACACCCACCTAACTCCACCACATGCCCTCTCTCAAAAAAAGTTTTTTTTCGTCACCACCCACCCACCCCACTCCTCCCTCCCCCCACCCCCACTCCGGACAAAAAAAAATTTAACTTTTTTTGTAATTTTAAAATTTCTGTTTTTTTTTTCTGCCCCCTGCCCCCACTTCGGACAAAAAAAATTTTACTTTTTTTATAATTTAAAATTTCTGTTTTTTTTTTCTTGCACCGCCACCCACCTCCCTCGAGATTTTTTTTTATTTATTTTTTTTATATTTTCAGTTTTACTTTTTTCATCTTTCGATTTACAGATTCTTACAAGTTCTAAAGATATGAGTTCGGAGGTTTATGTGTTTCGAAGTTTACGGGTTTAGAAATTATAAAGTTTACGGGTTTGAAATTTTACGGTTTCGAAAGTTTTGCGGTTTAAAAGTTTATGAAATTTGTGAGTTCGAAAGTTTATGACCTCGTATTTATTGTATCAAAATTATTACGAATACTCTTGAAAAAATATTTTCCTTGATTTGCGTACCAAACACCAGAAAATGAATAAGATTACTATTTGTTTTCCAAGAAAACATTTTCCATGGAAAACATTTTCCTTTATACCAAACACACCTTGGATCTTCTTTATTATTACTGTTACTACAGGTTTAATTTGTTGTAGGGACTAGGGAGTATTGTTACTGCCACTTCACGGCGTCTCACATTCGACTGCATGGCTTCGTTTTAAAATTTAAAGGCGGCTTCCTCTTGCCATGTTGAGCTCATTGGCTTCCCTCTCTAGCCATGGAATGGTTTAAGTTTAGCGTAATTCTTTTCTATGGACCACAAATGATGTGGTGCAGTGGATGAGATTGTTCTTCTCTTAATTAGAGTTTTTGGGTTCGAGTCAAATTCTTGGTAGGGAGTGCTTCTCCTCGAATGGAGTCCTACGCGGCGTAAATCCGATTATAGTCGAGCTCCAATATGGCTACCGAACACCGAGCGGGAAACAAAAAAAGTAATTGTTTTCTATGGTGTTGTATTTTTGTTCAAAACAATTTGATCCATTTGATAGATTATTGGACTGGCTATTTGAAGGAAGCATTTTAATTTATGGTTATTAAAATAGAGATTGGTGATTGCCGAAGTACGTGATCAGCATTTATTACGTTATATATATATATATATATATATATATATATATATATATATATATATATATATATATATATATATATATATATATATATATATATATATATATATATATATATGGTTTACTTATCGCAAATGACTACAAGTAAATTGAGGATTTACCTATTGCTTAGACACAATGGCAAAATAAGAATTACGGTGTTCGATGTACTCCAACATTTGTTTAGATCTTAACCATTTTTTTTCTTCTTTCAAAAGTGCAAAAGTTACAATTAAAACTTGTAGATCAATTGTAGGTTAAATCTAAGTTGACGCTATAAGTAGTAGATTATATAACTTCTAAGAAAGAACTTAAAACCTCAGTAGCAAACAAGAAAATTTACACCCTAGATATTTGACTTTCGTTTTATAAATGCCATGGAAGCAGCCCCATAAAGGATTCAAGATACACTGAATTAATGGCCTAAATAAGTAAAAAAAAGTTGTATCAATCATTGTTAAATAATTTCAAATCACCATTCAAACATCAAAGAAATAGCATAAGCAAACCAATATGTCGCATAATTATTATAGTCAAACATGGAAACAAAGTTCAGTAAAGAAAAGGACGTGTTGCGAATTGGAGCACATTTATAGAAATTATGTGCAGCACGAACATGTAAATAAGCCATACCTATTAGTCTTTGGAAAATTACTTTATGTCATAGCTAGTTCCTACCTCCAAATTATAATTTCTCCTAAAAGTGCCTTTTTTCCACACGAAAGATAGACTAATTAAAACCTTATAAATATTCTAAGATGGAGAATTTATTGGCAGTTTCCTCGAGCCCTTTATTTTCGTACTATAATCTTATCACAATCTCTTACTTCAAAGAATTGTACTCTTTTCGTTTTACTTTTTTCTTCTTCTTGTTCTTTACAGGTTGTCCCAAATTAATAATTCTATTTCATTATTCTGAACTAAACAGGATTAAAAAATTAATCCGTTATTTTTAAATGGAGAAGAATAGATTTAAAAGCCATATGAAATTGAAATACCAAGTGAATTATTTCGCTCGTTGGAAAAAATTGGCTGACTACTTTAAGATTGAGTGAGGATAAAAGTGATTAAATAGAGCCTAAGTAAATAGATAGTTTATGTTAAAGTTAATCGATGAACCAACCTTTGTAATACTTTTAATATTTGCTATCTCCTTTGCACTAAAATTAATTGGAAAAAAATAAGATCAATTTCTCTTTCCGTTGACAAGACAACTGAAGTGAAGGCTATTGGATTTCAAGTTTGTTGACATTGTATACTTCAAAAGAGACTGAAGAATCCAAGGTCACATGAGCCTTTGAGTACACTGCCAATGACACTGTATCTGTATGCTAAGTGTTGATTCTTAATTAGATAGACCACATTCTGTCTTCAATCAAAACGAAGAAAATAGGTGCATTTTCTCACAGTAGATATAAATATTTTGTCACTTAGTTTCCATTATATTATATCTCTGGCCCCAATCAAACCTCTCTTCTTCTATCGTCAGCTGTACTTGCGAAATTTTATACTAACTGCAATTCCAAATCCTGTAGTTAATAACAATGATAAAACAATCAGCTATATAATGCATTCTTTTGCATATTTAGCGGTCTATATGTGCCGTGACAGAGCTAGAGATTTCATTAAAGGGATTCAACTCTTTTAAAAATAGGTTATATCAAGTTTCTGTTTCAAGTCAAGCGGATTCATCCCTTGTATTTGTTATGCAATTTATTATTTTTGGATTGTAATATATATGTATGGTTGGAATTTGAACTTGCGTTAATTAGTTATAGCCTGAAAGGATAGTGACGTGAGCCAAATGGTGGATAAATAAAATGTCTAATATTAAATACTATGTGTGTGTAATAACAATTGGCCTGTGATGGGTAGAAACTCTTTATAAATAGAGGTCAACCCCCTTTCCCTAGCTATCGGAAAAACCCTAGCGTATTCTGCCGCTTGAATACGTGGTAACGGTAGACGTTTCATCAATCAAGTTCTCCGAGCTGTGAGAGCGCTTAGCTAGTGAATCGTGGGAGTTAGTCTCGAGTTTAATCATCGTTCGTTGTCGCTATTGCATTCATAGAGTTTAACGGTACACTCCCAAAGACTCTAACGTATGATTGTGTTAATCTCTGTTATGGTTGTGAATTAATTATCTTACATGTCTAATAAGTAAAATTTTTAGCAAGGGATATCATATTAACCCCTTGCTTCAATGTGACTCTGCCAATCTACGTGTATATGCTTGCAAAATAGTGTGCTTTAACTGCACCCAGAGGTAAGGTAGATGAAGCCTATTTTTAATAGGTTTAACTGAACTCAGTAATTTTAACGTAGGACATATGATAAAAGCCATGCAAGACCAAATTGAAGCTAATGAAGAAGAGGAAGAAGAAGACTCAGAGAGGAAACTGAGAGAAGAAGAAAGGAACCGACTTCCATTTTTTCTGTTAGAACATTATCTGTACAAGAGCTCACTATTTAATAACAAGCTAACTAACATGTTAACTAACTCACAATTCACCTAACTATAGTTAACATTACATTTAAGCTTAACTATGGTTAACTCAGCTTGTTAGTCAACACTCCCCCTCAAGCTGATGATTCAAACATGTTGTTCAGTCCGATTTGTTCAGCAAATAATCATGTTGAGATTTTCCTAACCCCTTGGTTAGCAAGTCTGCTAGTTGATCTTCTATGTTCACAAACTCAGTTTTCAGCAGCCCTTGACTGAGTTTTTCTCTCACAAAATGATAGTCTATATCAATATGTTTTGTTCTTTCGTGAAACATTGGATTAACATCTATTTGGATTGTTGTTTTGCTGTCACATATCAGAGTTATTGGCAGCTCAATCTTGACTCCTAGTTCACTGAACAATCTTGTCAACCAAGTAACTTCTGTTGCACATGAAGCCATACTTCTAAACTCTGCTTCTGTTGAACTCTTTGAGACAGTACTCTGCTTCTTAGACTCCCATGATATCAAAGCATTCCCAAACTTGACTAAATACCCGGTAACTGATCTTTTTGTCTGTATGCATGCCCCCAGTATGAATCACAGTAAGCAGTCAACTTACTTAATGACTCTGCAAGCGTAAGTAGTTCCAGACCTGGTGCCTCCTTTATATACCTTACCACTCTCAATGTTGCTTCCATATAAGAGAGCTTAGTATAGTGCATGAATTGACTAAGGACCTAGACTACAAAGGCAATGTCTGGCCTGGTCATAGTGAGATATAATAGTCTTCCTACCAAAGCTCCAGGATTCTTGAGAGCTTGATCAGAATGAACACTGTTGGTCTTGAAGCAACTATCAAATTCTGTGGAGGTTAACTTCTGGTTCAACTCTAATGGTGTTCCAGCTGGCTTTGCACCACTTAGGCCTGACTCAGAAATTAGCTATAATGCATATTTCCTTTGACACATGAGAATTTCTTGTTTAGACCTTGCAAACTCAATGCCTAAAAAGAACTTCACCTCCCCTAAATCCTTCATCTTAAACCTTTTCTTGAGATCTGTTCTGGTATCAGTCAACAACTGTTGACTAGTCCCAGTAATTAAGAGATCATCTACATACACCAGTATGACTACAATATCACTCCCAGTTATCTTTGTGAACAAAGAATAGTCATAGTGACTTTGCTGAAACCCCATATGAAGTAGAGCTTCAGTCAGCTTCATATTCCATTGCCTTGGAGCATGTTTAAGTCCATAAAGAGATTTATGGAGTTTGTAGACCTTCTTGTGAGTCTCCCCATGTCTAGAAAACCCGTCGGGTATATCCATATATACTTCTTCAGTCCATTAAGAAAAACATTATGAACATCCATCTGAAAGATCAACCACTGCTTAGAAGCAGCCAATGCAATAATAGACCTGACTATAACAATCTTAGCAACAGGAGAAAAGGTTTCACCATAATCTAAACCTTCCTTTTGGCTGTAACCCTTAGCAACCAGCCTAGCCTTGAACCTTTCTACCTCCCCGGATGCTTTATATTTAACTTTATACACCCACCTACAACCAATAGGTGTCTTCCCAGGTGGAAGATCCACAATACTCCAGGTATGATTATCCTCTACTGCATCAATTTCTAACTACATAGCCTTCACCCACCTAGGATCAGTAGCAACCTATTTGAAAGAGGTAGGTTCATATTGAGATGAGTAGGATGTGAGATCTTGTCTAAAGGCTGAAGAGATATGAGAGTAGTCTACATAGGAGGAAATGGGATAGACACAGGTTGAACCTTTGGAAGTAGTTACATAGTCCTGTAGCCACAAAGGTGGCTTGCTAGGTCTGGATGATCTTCTGCACCCTTCAAGTGGTTCAGAAGATTGTGATGGAGCTGTAGAAGGTTCAGCAGGTTCAGTAACACACGGTGTTATCTTGATCACTTGTAGCAAGAGGAGAAATAGAGTCATATGATAAAAAAAAAGGGAGTTCTGCAGGTAACTATGATGCCATCTGTTCTGGAGAAATAACAGCAAACTCTTCTGTTGTAGATACTAGAGGATAGATGGAAGTTATGGAAACCAGCTCAGGAGTTAATAAATCCAGGATAGGAAACATCATAGTACCTGAAGCTTTAATATGCTTGAAAGGAAAGACAGATTCATGGAACACAACATTTCTACTAACCATAAGATTCTTGGCATGAAGATCATACAGTATATTACCCTTTTGAGTAGAGGAATATCCAAAGAGCACAACAGACACCGCGCTTGGTGAGAATTTGTCTAACACTCTAGGAGTTGTAGAGTAGCATAAACACCCAAACACCTTGAGATGAGACACAGAAGGTGGATGCAAATACATATTCTCAAAATGAGACTTATATACAATTACCTTGGAGGGTAACCTATTTAGAATATATATTGTTGTAGTGACACACTCTCCCCAAAATTTTAGAGGTACAGCTGCTTGAAATCTAAGAGATCTGGCCATTTCCAGAATAGTTCTATGTTTCCTTCCTGCCACCCCATTTTGTTGGGGTGTGTAGACACAAGTACTCTGATGTACAATGTCGAGGTTAGACAACAACTGCTTAAACTCCTTACTGAAGAATTCACTTCCATTGTCTGTTCTCAGAATTTTAACTGTAGTAGAAAACACATTGATTACTTGAGTAAGAAAGTCTCTTAGAACTACAATTGCCTCAGATTTATAATTCAAGAGAAAAACCCAAGTAAACCTGCTGAAATCATCAACTATGGTAACAAAGTACCTTTTTCCATCATGTGTGGGCGCTCTATAAGGTCTACAAATATCACAGTGAAGGAGTTCAAACACATACTTAGTAGTAGTATTGCTTAACTGGAAAGGCATCTTAGTTTGCTTAGAAAAAGGACATACAATGCAAGGCTGACTACATCCATCTGTTGTCAGCTTATTCAATACTTCTATCTTCTTTATTACATCAATAAGAGCATGTCCTAATCTCTTATGCCATAAACTGCTAGTGCTAGAAACAGATACACTAGAAGAAGTGCTAGAAGCAGACAACAAGGTAGAAACATCACTTGCTGATGAGATAGGCACATCATTTGCTGTATTGGCATACTTATCCTTTGACTGAGATAAGACTGATGTTGGAGAATTCTTACGCAGAATGTATAGACCATGTTCTTCTCTACCAATCCCGTTCACCTGACCACTGAAGAGGTCTTGAAAAATACAGAAGTCAGGGAAGAAACCAACCATGCACTTTAGTTCCTTGGTAAGTTTTGAGACTGATAATAGATTGAACTTAAAATCAGGAATATGAAGGGCATTAGAGATTTCGTGATTGCTCAAGACAGATACACTTCATGTGTGAGACACTAATGCCACACTACCAGTAGGTAATTGGACTTTATTTTCTGTTGTATCCGGGAGTGCTTTACTATTGTGTAATATATCTAGAATTGAGGTCATATGATTTGATGCTCTAGTGTCAACAATCCACTTGTCATTGAAAAAATGAAGCATAAAAGCATTCACTTTGTTCAGGATACTTGCAACAGTTGACTTGCTTGATGAATCTGATCCTTTTATGCTTCCTTTGGATAATAGATGAACTATCTGTTGGTATTGTTCAGGTGTAAAAACAGGGGCTGAGGCTGGCAACTGCTGGAGAAAGGCAGGTTGATTAACTGATTGTGGAGCACTTGCATTAGAACAAGCTCCACCTCTGCCTTGGTTTACAACATTAGAGGCTATATTGTTTCCCCTCACAAGTCTGTCAGTGTAGGTGACTTCTGTACCACTCACTTGATTAGCGTATTGTCCAGTGTTGAAAGATTTCTTCTTCGACTTGAAATTTGGAGGATATCCCACTAGCTTATAACAGTTTTCCTTTCTATGTCCCTTATAATGGCAATATTCACATTGAACTTGACTCCTCTTTGGTTTGTAGTTCCCGGTACTGTTGAGTTTCTGTTATTATACATAGCTACATTCTCCATGGCTTCAGAAACTTGGGCAACTTGTGGCAGAATAGCTAGATTTCTATGGCTTTCCTGATCAACTAGCATAGAGTAAGCCTTGTTTATACTAGGCAAGGGGGACATCATCATAATCTGGCTCCTTGACTGTGAGTATGACTCATTTAAGCCAGTTAGGAACTGAAGAAGTCTCTGATACTCAAAATGCTGAGCATATTTCTTTGACTCAGGACACGTATACCCAGGACATGGCATGAGGGCATCAAATTCATCCTAAAGTTCTCTCAGTTTAGAGAAGTAATCAGTCAAAGTCATAACTCCTTGAGTCAAAGTATGAAATTCTCTATGTAGATAGAGAATTCTGGACCCATTCACTTTATCAAATCTCTCCTTTATGTCTTCCCAAACCTTATGGGCACTAGAGGCATATAAGACACTACTCAACAAGCCTAGTCTCAAAGCATTCATTATCCATGACAACACAATAGCGTTTACTTTCTCCCACAGATCATGAAGTTCAGGTTCAAACCTAGATTTAGGATATCTACCATCAACAAATCCTAGTTTACTTTTACTTAACAAGCTAATTCTCATGGCACGACTCCACAAGACGTAGTTATCAGATCCAGTAAGTTGAAGAGAGATCAAGGAACTACCTGGTGTATCAGTTGGCTGTAGGCACAAAGGATGAGTATGATCAATGGTAGGAAAAGAGGAGCCGACTCCAAAATTGCCATTTGCTGAGATGGTGGCAGTGGCAGTATGAGTAGGAGCAATATTGTTGACCTGATCATCGCCGATAGCCATTGTTATCTGAGAATTAGCTTCGAGAAACACAGCTTGCAAAACCTAGCTCAAATTTCAAGTTACTCTGAGACAATTCTGCACCTCAAATTGGCTGAAGTAACCTAGACGAAGAGCAAGGAACAATTTGCTAGCTTGATAAATCTGCACCGATGGCTCTGATGCCATGATAGAAGCCATGCAAGACCAAATTGAAGCTAATGAAGAAGAGGAAGAAGAAGACTCATAGAGGAAAATGAGAGAAGAAAAAGGGAAGCGACTTCCATTTTTTCTGTTAGAACAGTATCGGTACAAGAGCTCACTATTTAATAACAAACTAACTAACTAACATGTTAACTAACTCACAATTCACCTAACTATAGTTAACATTACATTTAAACTTAACTATGATTAACTCAGCTTGTTAGTCAACATGGCATATATTAAATTTTAAGCACATAATATTAAAATACGATAAATTCAATACTAAAATTCTTTTGTTGTTGTATACTCAGAGGAGCAAAACTTTCTTATACTCTTCATTGTAAGGGGAATTTACGTTTATTCTAATTTGTTGGAAGTTGAAATAATAGTGCAAAAGAAAATAACGAACTTTTGCCTAATAATAGAGGCTCAAAAGCAGCTTAAAGTTTGTTTTAATCATACTAAATAAATGTGGAAGTAATATTGGTATTACTTTAATAATCGATTGTGATAAACAATTTTTTTTTATGCGTCGCTCTCTAGGCTTGTATATGTACGATCCAATCCGATTAACACCAAGTATAGTTCTAAAAATATGGTGCTATTATTAATTTCTTTTTAGTAATGTGATAAAACCTAGAAACTTGGTACGTGTCCTCATGCAATACCCTTTGCCTCTTCATCGTTAGGACCACAGGCCAAGAATATTGGGGGGAAAAATAGAGACAGCCAATCAACACCGTGACAAGTCAATCTCTTACGTTTTCTGATGTGAGAGTTCTTAGATTTAAAATTTCGACATTTCCCCGTTGTTGTTAGAATAAAATATAAAAGCGTCTAGAATTATCATCTTATTTTGTTTTGATCTTATCTTGCTCTTAAGAGTTATAAACTTATAATACGGTAATGATGAGCTTTTGCCATGTAATAAGTCTTCATTGTTAACGAGATGCTAATACATCTGTATGGGTCAAAATTTGACTAAGGAAATTCGGCACGAAAAGGTGATCAAGTGTGAAAATTGTGGTTCATCATGGGTAACTAGGTCGAGGTTGATCAGGGTTGACAATATTGAGCCGCCGAGTAAGCCATTAGGACCGAGGTTGAGCAGTAGAAAAAGAAGTAACAGTTAGTATAGCTTTGGAACTTTAAAGAGAATATTCCATTAAATATTCCTTCTGCTGTACTTTTTTAGGGTTTATAGGAATATCCCATATAAATAGTAGAAGAGATAAGGCAAAAGATGTGTAATATGCCATTTGATAAGAACTCTTACGGAAAAAGGGAGACAATACAAAATATTACCTTTTCATAATGATTCGATTTGCTGTTGATTCCACCTTTTCTTGCATCAGATTCGAGAAAACCACGTATATATTCTCATATCCATTTGTCTTACATCGTTGTTCATAGAGAAGAATCATCATTTCATTCAATATTTGGGTGAATCATTCTCTCTATTTACAGTTATTGCCATTTAATATAGTTATTGCTTATCATTGTTCTACCACTTACTCATAACAACATCATTTAATACCATTTGTGTTAAATCTGTTCAAGCATCATTCTGTACGTATTCAAGCACGTATTAGGTCTAGAACTTATTATATTTAACTAGAATTTACCCATCAATTTCTTATTTAATTTATCTAACAAAAGATTTCACACTTTTTAGTCAACAAGTAATATCTCGTCCTTTATCTTAAAGTTAAAGAAAATTACCTAGTGGATTGAGAAGAAACTTACCAACGATGTAAAAACTTTTGACATTACCACTAAATTATAAGTAATATATGATACGATTAGTTATTATTTTTTATTGTTATAAAATTTTAATTGGAATTAACCTTTATAATAATCGAATTAATTATATAATTACTTTTTATCAACGTTAATGCATAAAATTCAACCCAATTAGAGAAAGAAAAAATCAGAATCTATGGCAAGGTTGTAAGATAGGGACACATACGCGGTGTGCATAAAGGGATTGTACAATTTTCACAAGAAGTCGGGCGCCTACTATGATGACGGTATATTGTATATATTTTTAGTCGTGGAAATGTTATATACATTCATGTGAATTGGGAAACCCTAATAAATATAGAAATCATGTGTCTCCTCCACTTTCCACCTTTATCTGCCCTGACATAGCTTGTATCTCTATTTTGATTTAGGTCAAATATTATTTTATGGATTCACTTATAGATTTCCTCTCTTCCTTTCCCATGCAAGCTGTTCATTTTGACTCATCAACCCCCCTCCCCCCCTCCCCCCCAATTAAAAACAACCCCTTAATCCCTCTCCCTAGCTCCTCCTTGCTTCTGTCCCCTTCTCACTTCAGGGGTGAATTTGAAATTTTGTATACGACTATTTTATCCTTGATAATATGATTGTAGTTAGCACACGCGGACATATTGATGTTTTATACGTCAATATCACATAAGAGGGATGATTTATGTGGTGTCCGATTTTCGCATGCACTTGTTATAGAAGGATCAGGTTCTTCTGTGTTTCAACTCCTACTGTCTGGGGAATAATATATATAGAAATTAAAAAACACATAGATTTTTACGTGGAAAACTCCTGGCTCAAAAGGTGAAAAAAACCACGACCTACTTCCCAATAGGATTATCCCAAAACTCTTTACTAAATCAGTGAGCCAAAACAGCATTTATAAAAACTCTTTTGTAAACCTAGGATTACCTCTAATCCCTTGTAGCAAACTAGCCTCTAGCTATTTGCGACAAACTCCAAGTTAGCTATAACTTGAAACACATAGTACCTATTACAGACGCTTCTAGATAAAGTTGAAAAGGTACAAGTTAAAACCTACTACAAATAAACTAGACTAAAAGACAACAATTGGAACTGGTTCTTCTAGCTGGTTCAAGTAGCTTCAGACTCGCACACTCAAATTTCACACGAACTGCTTGCAAAATTTGCCTCGCTAATTTTGCTCTCATTTTTGCTTAACTTCTGCTTTTGTGCGTACCTGTACACTAAGAACAAACTCCTCAAATCCTTCCTTATCTAAGATTCTGTTCTTACTGAATAAGGAGTCCATCTCCTTATTATTTTTGCAATCTTTTCTATCAGCAGATATCTCTAATTTACCAGATTACGTTTATCCTCTGCATGTGCACCTCACGTGCCTTTGACTCTGCTTGTATCTATGTCTGCCAGTGATGGACCTGATTCATTTCTGAGTTCCTTTGTCAATCTTCAAAATTATTCCTTTTCGTGGGCCAACACATATATTGTAAATAGAGGAGTTGACGAAATCTAGAAAGTTCCGCAAAATTTTCATGTATACATGTATTTTTTTTTAAAAATACTGATATATATTGACACTCTATATACAAAGCAAAATTTTGGTTGAATACAAAAGTACACTCCCAAATTTTGAATCCAGGGTCCGCCTCAGGTAGGTAGTTAACAGTACTAAAGTTTTTATTTTTATTTTTAATATTTATCTATTTTAAATACACCAATATTCGCGGTGGATAAATTGCATCCTCCACAGCTCACATGCACGCGCCCGCACATATGTGCTCGTGTGTGTAGATATTGATTCCAACTATTTCTCTAAGAATTGAATTTTGACACCTCGAACTAAATATTTTTAGAGGAATTAATGGTGTATAGAGGCTGTTTATGAGTAATTTCCAGAAGAGGTTGATCAATATACATGAATGCGTTCTCGTAGTGAAGGTGATGTTATAGAATTAACCAAGTAGATATGAAAGAACGGAGTTTACTCTATATACTGAGAAGACATAACCTAATACTACTGTATTAATCACATTGAAACTGATCAACACAAACTTAGGCGCTAATGCCTTCAGGTTTTGGTGTCGTGCGCGTGGACACATTATAATTTCAAAATAATGAAATTGTGTAAAGACTGCTGATTGTGAAGAATAGTACAATTAGTATGGTAAGGAACACATAATCTCAAATTGGTTACCACTTGTCCAGATTATATCAAAGAGTAGTAGGTTTAGAATATTTAGTTTAAGAGATGATTACATCCTAATTACGTCTTAATTACCTGCTAACTAAGAAAAGACATTTGGGATTTAAGTTATTATCTACGACTTGTGTCCTGCAAATTGGAACCGGACCTCCAGTTTCAACAATTCAAGATATATTCTCAAGAAATTAGGATCTTGAAAGAAGATTAACAATAAATATATTGAAATTGGACATACCAAAATAGGTAACTACTTGTCAGATTTTAGAGTAGGTTTGGTAGTTAAATAACAAATTCTTACATACGAATACTCGAATCAGTTACTACATGTCCAAACCTTAGTGTTTGCTTGTTCATTTGCCAAAAATATGTTGTCTACGTTCTAAATTAATATTGACTAGCAAACGTATGCAATTAATTAGGTGGATTCTATCAACTAATATATAGAAATGTGTTGTTTTTTCCTCATGAGGCGAGCTGTTCAATTTCTCCAACAAACCCTTCAATAACTAATCCTGAATCTTCTGATCTTCTTCTTCTTCTTCTTCTTCTTCTTTTTCATTTTGATACTTTGATCATTATTTTTAAATTGGGGATTGGCTTTGTTAGCTAGCTATTTCTGGACACGGGACCAAAAGTGCTTGTGGATAGCACTTTTTCGTTACTATTTTAAGAAATCTCAGCTTATTATATGTGTATGGTGTACCAAGAGAGTGACAGTATCATCCATGCACATAATATTTTACTCCATAACCATGCAATATACGTAGAGCACATAAGTGTCTCCCCTTTCTTCAATCTTTATCTGCCTCACGTTACATCCCTCTATATTAATTTAGAGTAAACATTACTATATATCTTTTATTAATAAACTAAATAGACCAAGACATTATTATTTTATGGATCAACTAAGATTTGATCTCTTCCTTTCTCCTACTAGCTGCTTATTTTGACTCATCAACCCCAACTCCCTCTCCCTTCTCCTCTCTCTTGCTTGTATCTAGTGTCTACACTATGCATATTGGTTATGAGAATAGAAAACTTTTTGTAGGAAGCACCATATCTGCTAACATGAATTCAGATTAGCCAGGCCAATAAATTTCAAAATTGGAACGGTTAAATAAAAAACATGGGAACTTCGAAATAATTGTCAAGTCATTCGTACATTATATTGGTCTGATATGATTCCACCTCCTTCTCGTAGAAAAGCTTTGACATGTATAAGAGTAAATTTGTTGGAAATTTTTTCAATAATTTAAAGGATAATTCTAAATAATTTCCTTACGAACTTCTAATGGTAGGCTATATATTTGTGTAAAATCCCATATATCTTTGTAGTTCAGATCAATCATGTATATGATTAACCAAGTAGATACGGAAGAATGGAGTTTATTCTTTACACTGACGAAAACTTCACCTAATAACCTACTAATGCTTTATTAATCACGTTACAATAGGCTCAATCTTGGGCAAATGTCGCAGATTTTGGTGTCATGAAGGCATTTCCCGATTATAAAACTAAGTCTAGAATGCTGATTTAGCAAATAAGTACAATTAGTAATACTTAATTAAGGAAGCCATAATCTCTCACATAATCAAATCTTTAACTACTTGTCCAGATTATAGAGTAGGTTGAATAATTAATTTAACGAACACTTACATATTTTGATATTAATACTTGAATCGATAACTACCTGTCCAAAAGTTAGTGTTTGCTCGTTCACGGTGGCCAGAAATATATATTGTCTACGCTCTAAAATTGACCAGCAAACACATCCATTTTAGGCCGATTTTACGATCAAATGAATTTCTCCAACAAATCCTTGAATATAATGTTAACTATAAGCTTCTCTTGTTGAACTTTTGTTTTGTGCGTACATTGCTTAAGAAATTGGTAGCAGGTTTTCCAGCTATTTTCAGATACAAGACAAAAGAAACGCCTGTGGATAGTACTTTTGGCCCCTATTTTAGAAATATATGCTTATTATTCAAGCAATATATGTGTATGGTGTACCAATTAGAGTGCCAGCATTATTTTAAGCAGAACCATATACATAATATTTTACTCAATAACCACATAATCCATGCAGAGCACATAATTGGCGAATAATTAATACTATATTGGAATACTCAGAACTTTGAATTAATTAAAAATTTGTTAAAGGACAACTGGCATTCATGAAAACTCGAGATCTTTCCATGAAATAGGGCCCTCTAAGTGCTTTTACCTGTTCTTACCATTTTATTTATTGGGTATACGTGGAGTTCTTCAGAGAATGGTTGACATTTCTGAATCGGACGAATTACATTTCAAGAGACTATCAGAAAAATAATATATAACATGATAAGTAGGATTTTCACCCAAAAGAGCCAATAGTTTGATGACACTCAATTATTGCTATTTGGTAATCCATAATAATTCATTTTCAGGGCGAGCTTTCAGTGCAAGAAACATGAACCACAAATAGTGTCTTGTCTCAGATACGTAGAGCACGAAGGACAAAACTGGGGACATTTAGTACTGCCACAAGCATAAGGTCTAGTTGGCCACAGTTAAAGTGCAAATAGTATTTTTAATCATAGTATAAATGCCAAGTACAAGGGATTTGACTGTAAGTCTGCAAGAGAAATGTTTAATTTCTGAAGTAGATCAATTTTGGAGGAAACTCTGAGCCTAGAGGTGCAGGCCAATAAGTTAGCGGCCTTTACTTAATTACTTCACTAAAACAGAAAACGAAAAAAGTTGGCGTTGGTTTATTTGGATTATTTCTTCGTAAAAGATAAGGCAAAAGACAAGAATATAGCAGTCGTTCGTAAAAAAACATCTGCATAAGCTAATAATAGATGCATGGTTTCAAGTTTAAGTTGCTTTGCTGTAAGCTGAAGGGGGTCAAGATGTTAAAATAGAATTGCAATGTTTTTAGTTCAAATCACAATCATTTCCTGACCATTGTTTTCCCAGTTAAAACCTTCCCTATAATTCCTTTTTCACTGTACAAATATTGCGTATAGAAAGCCCAGTTGCTATGCCCCTCCCCCCAACGAGTTGCATGTAGTAGAAGAGGTATAAGAAACTGTTAAGAAAACTAGAAAGCCTGTGGCTTAGAGTTTACAGGAATCAAGTGCAAAAACCGTGACTTCACACGATTGCATGGATAGATGAAGTTGTATAGACAACATTTTCCGGACTCAGAAATCCTTTTTGTATGGATAAAAATAATAGACAAGTAACATTCCTTGTGTTGCAACAGCTTCTGATGAAAGAATTAATGACAATGCACATCGGCAGTGTTACCACCTATCAGTGTGCAGTGTTACCACCTATCAGTGTGCAGTAATAAATGAATCAAATGCACATCGGCAGTGTTCCAATCCATGCAAGTATGCTAATAAACAAATTCAATATACTGACAATGATTAATACTAAGGTATAATTTGTCACTAGAATGCCAGTGAAATAAATCAATTTGATGGATTGGAAGAGATTAGTCAGACCATCTCGCTATGTCTGCTATGAATGACAAGAATGCCGAATACCGTCAAATAACTGGTGAGTTGGAGGAGATCAATCCAAGTATCTCGTTATGTAAGCTATGATTTGTCACGAGAAAACCACCACAAGGAAATATAGTTCTCCGCGCAATTTGATCTGCAGCAAAATCGATTGAACTTCCTTCCCAGTCAGTCACCTGAAAAGATTTTGCACACAATGAATAACTAGGAAAAACAGCAAGTCGGACCCGTTTATTTTACAAAATAAAGAATTCTGCAAAACAGGATTCATGTTAATTGATGTATAGTACCACACTTCCCCTCAAGTTGAAGGACAAAGGATATAGTTAAAGCCTTAACAAGGAGAAGAATCAAGCAAAGAATCAAAGGGCACAAAATTCTCCCTTGCTTTACATCCTATTGTGCCAAATAACCAAGGTTGCAAGCAGGTTACATCTGAAAGTTGTACACGCTATGGGGAAGTATCAATACTAGCGCATGGAGGGTCATGTAAGGATCGATGTGATAGAAGAGCTATGGTATATTTCATGCATTTGTTGCCTCTGATTAATAAAAGAGAGTTTGTATCCGGTAGCACATAGTCATTATGATATCTAAGAAGAAGAATCCTAATAAGATCACACAGAAATACGAAGACCGTTCCTTTTGTGTGATCTGCTAGCAGTTCACAGATATCTTGTCATTCATGCTTCTTTTTAGCTTAATAAATGTCTTTTGTGTCTATCAGAGATGGAATTTATCATCTAAGAAGGATTAAGGATATATGCCACTCAATTATTCTTCAAACTCTGTTTTCTTTTAAGGCAAACTGCAGGAATTATGCTTTATGGTATGATAAATTTCACCTCCCAACCATTTCTCAAATTTCAAATATATCCATTAGATCTTGATCATGAACCTGCATTAGACAGTAGCCAAAAGAAAAAGAAGATGACGCCTACATCTTGAGATATGCGCAAGGTAGTTGTCATCCTAGTATATTATATAGGTTTACCAAATATTACACCAGCTGTTCTGTTTTTCTCCCAAGAACTGGTTATAAATGGAAATTAGCAGCCGACAACTTAAGACGAATGCATATGCAGAAAGGAATACCAACAGAGAGATGCATTGACCACAGAAAGGAATAGTAATAGAAAGATGCATACCTTTCCCCCAGCTTCATGAACACATATGATTCCAACAGCATGGTCCCAAGCAGGGGCGTAGCCAGAGATTTTCTACAGTGGAGTCATATGTTCATATCAGTTGAACACCAAACAGAAAGCATATGCTAATTCAATGATCTAGTGGCATCAATATAATGATTGAGTAAATCCATTAAACTTAAAGTAACCAATAAAGGAAGAGAGAAACAACTTTATGAGAAAAATTCAAATGTCCATGAAGTTATTTTCGTTTAATTTTGTTCTCCGCCAATAATTGCAGTATATTGTTGTTGAATGTGACAGCGCAAATGCATTTTTATCCATCTGTATTTCTAATAAAAAGTATATACGAAAATAAATTGCTTGTTATGCAGTTATAATGGGAACCTTAAAAGGTTCGTTTCTCCAAATAACTTTAGACAAGGGACTATAACCCAAACAAGTATGTCTTTCTCGTAATCTCAAGAAAGCACGGAATATCCTATTTTCCTTGTGCTCTAAATGTATAGCATTACCCATGGAACTTCGCTAACTAACTCTCTTGTTACAACACCAACCCAAGCTAGCTAGGGTCGGCCATATGAATCCTCAGTTTCCATGTCGTTCCATATGACCAGTCTCAATCCAATATTCAAAAAATTAGTTTCTCTAGTACCAGAAGTATTTTTTTTTCCTACTAGCGAACAAATCACTAAAAGACTACTAACATTGGACCTAAAGTAAACATACAATTTAATCTTATTGTTTATAGAAAATTAACCAGGGTGAAATCTGTGCTAGCCCAGAATGCACATCATAAAACATATTAATTAACCACAGAGCCTTTGAGGTTTCTGTTATTTGACCCCACTCAGACTATAAGTGGCTCCACTTATGGGTCCCAAGCCTACATTTTTAGTGACACGAGGCATAAACTCACTTGACATACAATCTGTGAGATTAAAAAATTACCTTCATAACTTTTCTGGTTGTTGCACGAAGAAGAAAAACTGATGCTCTACCAGAAGCCACCATCATATATTTGCACAAACTGCAGAGCAGAAAGAAATTGCATTAAGGAACATGCAAACACCATCAAAGAAATGTGAGAAAGTAACTCTTTTTATCTTTATCCCTAAAAAGAGAGTCAGAAGAAAATGTAAAAAATTTACAATTCAACTATTCATCCTATAAAGGAGAATAATTTAGAGCATCGCTAGAAGAACATAAAGAATACGACCGTTGTGATTCTGTCCTGAGGTAATGTAAAATAGGCTCCCTCTATCTCTAATGGATGTGATTCATGAGCCTCTGTCGAAAATAAATTAAATGATGGTAACTCAGTAGCCATCCACAATTCCAAATACACCTAATACCGAAATATTGCTAAGAAACAAGTTTCCTTCAGAGAGAGAAGGTGGTGGTGTTCGCTGGTGCTCTGACAAGACTAATCAAACAGATTAACGACAAGTATAATCGTCAAATATTGATCATTTCAGATGGATGTCAACAGCAGAATTAGCGTGTCGTCACAGAGGTCAAGTAACTGAGGATTATAAGCTTTTGCAAAAATTAACAAGAATTGGATGCTATTTGATATAACTAACTTGAAGACAACTTATGTAACCAATGACCTGCTAACTATATTTCAGGTATGGACTTTGAAGAAAAGCAGACACCAAAATATCACACTGTTCAGTAAGAAATTGTCAAAAGCCTGTAGACTGCCATCCGCGGAACATTACTCTACGTAAACATGAGCTTATGACATGAGGGACCATTGTACACAAAGAAACAAGTATCTAAAGGCGCCTACCAGCACTAATAGCTACAATTTTAGCAATTTTGGTGGAGAAAGAAAGCTTAACATTACTGGCACAAATAAAAAAACCTGAAACAGAGTTTTTTTTTTTTTTTTTTTTTGATAAGTTCCTGAAAAAGAGACACTAAGATCAAAGGATAAAAATAGGCCAGAGGTGGTGGAAAATATTCATCCAGATGTTTCCCTTCCCAACTGTGGTTCAGACAATTTGATGATCATGAACAAACATCAACTCCTTGTACAAAGGCACCACTGTTAAGAAATTCACTGCATTTGTATGCATAAGATTGTAGTAATAGAGGTCTTATCTTATGCTTAGATCATATCAGCTTAAATCCTATCAGAAATCACAAGTATGTTTCCAACATGTGAAGGATATGCCAGTCAGATGTAAAAACAGTTTTATCACATGTTGCCCTATTTAAGTGTGCTTGTGACCTGTTTTCCAAAAAAAATGCTATAAAAAGATCAACAACAACAACAACTACCCAGTAAAGTCCCACAAAGTGGGGTCTGGGGAGGTTAATGCGTACGCAGACCTTACCCCTACCCCGATAGGGCAGAGAGGTTGTTTCCAATAGACCCTCGGCTCAGGAAGACGGAAATAAAAACAGGAAAAGACAATCCATTAGTAACTCCAGCAGAAACCGTAGAAATAGTAACATAAGCATAGAAACCATAAGATAAATGACATGCAATAACATTAGCCAGTATCTAAGGCCCGGGGCTAAGATAAACAACAGGAATAGTGTGAGCTTAACATAAATCGCAAGCCGTCAAAGATCAACCCTACCAACCCTCGCCCCACCCCGGGTATAAAGTAGGGAAAGCTCTACTACCCCCTAGCCTACAACCCTGACCTCCAGACCTTCCTATCAAGGGCCATGTCCTCGGAGATCTGCAGTCTAGCCATGTCCTGCTTGATCACCTCTCCCCAATACTTCTTAGGCCACCCTCTACCTTTTCTCGTACCCACCACCGCCAACCGCTCACACCTCCTTACCGGAGCATCAAGGCTTCTCTCCTCCGCACGTGCCCGAACCATCCGAGCCTCGCTTCCCGCATCTTATCATTCATAGGGGCCACGCCCACCTTCTCCCGAATATCTTCATTCCTAATCCTGTCTATCCTAGTGTGCCCGCACATCCACCTAAGCATCCTCATCTCTGCTACCTTCATCCTCTGAATATGAGTGTTCTTAACCGGCCAACACTCTGCTCCATACAACATGGCCGGTCTAACCACCGCTCTATACAACTTACCTTTGAGTATCGGTGACACTTTCTTGTCACACAAGACTCCAGATGCAAGCTTCCATTTCATCCAGCCCGCCCTATACGATGAGTGACGTCCTCGTCGATCTCTCCGTCCCCCGGAATCACCGACCCAAGGTACTTGAAGCTATCTTTCTTGGGGATGACCTGTGATCCAAGCCTCACGTCACAGCCTACTTCCCTAGACTCAGCGCTAAACTTGCACTCCAGGTACTCTGTCTTAGACCTGCTCAATTTGAAACCCTTAGACTCGAGGGTCTGTCTCCAAACCTCCGGCCTCTCGTTAACACCAACTCTCGTCTCATCAATTAGAACTATGTCATCAGCAAATAACATACACCATGGCACATCCCCTTGAATATGGTGTGTCAGAGCATCCATCACCCAGGCAAATAGGAATGGACTAAGCGCAGAGCCTTGGTGTAACCCCATAACAACCGGAAAATGCTCTGAGTCGCCTCCCACAGTCCTAACCTTAGTCTTAGCTCCATCATACATGTCCTTGATCGCTCTTATGTAGGCTACCGGCACGCCCTTTGCCTCAAGACATCTCCAGAGCACCTCCCTAGGGACCTTGTCATACGCTTTCTCCAAGTCAATAAACACCATGTGCAAATCCTTCTTCTTATCCCTGTACTTTTCCACCAACCTCCTAATAAGGTGGATAGCTTCCGTAGTGGAGCGACCAGGCATGAACCCAAACTGATTGTCGGATAGCTTCAACTAATATTAATTTTATTCAGCTCCACATTTATCTAACACAGTTTTCTTACAAGGCTTAGTATCATAATTTTTATTTAACTGTCAACTCCTAATTCAAAATGCATCCACGAAATCGGAGGCCCATCCTGTTTGAAAACATTACATAAAAGTCAATTGTAGGCAAGTGAGAATTTCTCATGACACATCTAAGCAACAATTCTTGCTAACATAATGTTTTAACAATAATCTTTGACACGAAGACATCACCTTCCACAGCATGCAGGCACAAGAAGGATGTCCCCAGTCCCTATTTTATCAGAGTTTGTTTTCGCATCAAATGAGGGTGATAGAGGCAAAGATTCCCATTTTTGACTTTCTGGAGTACAAAAACGTGCGTCCTTAAGTACTTGGCACCCATCAACATAGCATCTTGTCCAACTTTGAGGCAACTTGAGGGTTAACATGTCTGACAACCTTTGTTTCCATGTTCCACAACCCAAATGAGAAACCATGATCATCCCTGATCTGGAGAAATTGCTTCCAGTTTTTTGGACCCCGGTGGCACGATTAACAAAATAGTCTTCATCCCAGTTAGGGCACCCCATAACTCCCAAGACAATCTGTCCTTCAACCACAAGAGCCAAAGCCACCTGACAACAAAGCTTAGCCAAATAAGTTAAAGAAATAGTAAGAGGTATAATATCAATTCAAGCAACTGACAAATCCTAGAAGAACATGCAATAATGAAAGCTATGTAATCGTGTATATAATGTAGGACTCTTTAGTTACAAAGACTTCTTTGGAGGAACATTAATTACCTTAACCTGAAACATGGCGCTATCAGAGAAAGCAGAATGAAACCAAAGAGGATGAGGGGATACCAAAAGGAAAAGTCTGATGTGAATGAGACTTAAGATTAACAGTACCACACTTCTAGTGCTATTCCAAAATAAAGGTTTTCCCCGTGTAACATCATTCCTCAGTCCTTTTTGGATTGATCTGAATTCTTGCCAGTTTAATGGGTAGAAGAGAACTTACTGAAAGTGATGGAACTAATAGCACCCACCATATAGAGTATTTGATTGAAAATTAGTAGACTGCTGGTAATAGATGAACTACAAGCGTAATACATCAAAACCTTATAGTGAATAGGACAGTACTAGTAAATAATCTGCATCTTTCAGGATTTTTCCCTCTCAAGTGAAAAGTCACCTATTATGTGTCTACAACAAACAAGGAAACATCATGATGAACCGCTATTAATAAGAACATAAGACACTTCTTTATTTTTTACTTCACCAAAATTTCCCACGAGATTAGATGCCAAATCGATTAACCTATTCTTCTCTTTTTCTGCACATATCATATTTTGCAGGGTTACAAGATTACAGGCATGTTGTATCACTAATGTGAAATTGCCAACCAAAGACCAACTTGAAAATCTGTACACCTCATAACTTTGAGATCACTGTAACAGCTGCTATCTGAATTAACATTTGCGCTTCATATATAATACAAACCAATTTCCCATCCATGTTATTATTGCATTTTCTACTGATGCTTCTATATTATCACCAGCAATATCATCAATTTCGCATGGAAAGGTGATAGCTCAAATTCTCATCCTCAAGAAAGCTTGACCAAATCAAGGTTTCTGCTGCAACAAATCTGAACTTAATTGACTATAGAGCAAAACCAGTTGGAGCGATTATACAAGTATAAAGAGCAGATTTCCTGACCCGCTGACAGCTGAAGGCTAGTATTGGTGCTCCACGAGGGATTGAGGAAGATGCTTAAAGCTGTTAATATTTAAACAATACTACTAATTCCTTGAAAGTTCATTGGATCTAAGTGGCTTACTCAGAAAATCGTGTCTCTCAACCTCAGCAAGACAAGAAACAATGGCCAATGAGCACAATGGGCAAAAGGAAGAGACTGATTTGGAGATAATCCCACACAACTATTACCCGCTACCTTTAGCCATTGCCATGGAAAACAACCTCACATGTTAAGCTGTTCTCTTAATTGAAATTCCTCTCCTCCTTGTTTTTATGTTGGTTGGGAACATATTAAAGACGCTAAAGAAAGAATAGTAAGAGAAAAATAGACATTAAGGACATACCACATAGAGAGCTTCAACACCTTTAACAAACCCTCGTGTCCCATCAATGGGATCTAGTACCTGTACCAGGTCCATGAAATTTTACAAAATAGTCCACAACCTCGTGATCGTAAAATGCAATCACAAATTCAGGTTCTGTTACATTTCATTAGTACGGAAGCTAAGATGTCAAATTTCTTCTTGAGCATAAAAAAATCATCCAGAGTATAGACACCATCAGACTAGAAAAAGCACTTTCCACATCAAAATAATTGAACTATAAGCCCTTAATATCTAGTGTACGAATATTAGCAAAGAACTGTTGGCATTTGTACATGGAAATACAGGACATTATCTGGTATCTGAGAATTAAAAGGAGGCAGTATATATCACGAAATAGGACTATCAAAGGCCATGTAAATCTTCTACTTCCTTCCTCTGGACAGCATGATAGTTGTTTATTGGGACAGAGTGATACTTCTTTTTCCTTGTCATAGAAGCAAAAGTATATCTATTTGCCTTTCAATGACTTCTCAAATATTAAAAAGATACCACCAACTAAATGTACATGTCAGAAAAACAAAATGAAAAGGTGTATCCCCCAAGGTGGAACTAGAAAATCTGTTGTTCCCTTTCCCAGGAATTCCACCCTTAATGTAAAGGTTCAGAGAGATGAAGATTTTATCCGTGAAAGTTAGTGAATACTGCTCTAAAGTCGATCTCAACTTACCCAGTATGTGGCTGGCTTTGGCCCAAAACTACAGGCATCCTTTCCCCCTCTGTCAATTGCTTTCAAGACACTATCTTCTGTTACTTCGTCTCTGAGAGTTGCTTTATTCGCAACCACATCAACCACTGATCCGACTAGATTAGTTGACCGCAAGAATGATGAATCCTCTTCAGCCACCAAAGGAATGGAAGGGAAGAGTCTGTTCATCTCTATCAGAATAGGATGTGATAGAGTAAGAGAAACAATTCAGCTCTGTTCCAAGAGAATAAAGAAACAGTCAGAAGGGAAAGAAGACAGTGTCCATCATGTCTGATCATTCTTAAACAATCTGATAGCTGATTAGGTACATTTTCATGTACCAAGAAAAATGCATGCCATGGGTATTTATTGCTTTGGCTCAAAGTAAAGTGTTCATGTCTTCCTCAATAGATTATTGGCGGTTGCTTTGGATGTTATAGCAGAACGTTGGACAATTAGAGGGAGGTTCCATTACAGTATCAATCTAGCATACAACCTTATTTACTCTATGAAGCAGAAAGCAACTTGAAGAACATGTAATAGGTGGACGAACATTCTTAATAGAGGAAAAGCATGTGGTAAGACAAATTAAACCTCCAACATGCTTGGTGTCCTTTCCGCTTCCCAATTTTATAAAGTATTGTTGGAAACTGCAACTCTTTCAATTCAATAATCAAGGAAAAACTGAAGAAGGTTTCAAGAAAAGCAAATTGAATTACCCAAGCTAACCAAAGCCTGCACGCCGAAATCTGCAATAGTGACTGGGGTTTGGTCATTTTTCTCAAGAATCCTATCATCATTGGAGAACAGTGAGCTCTTCACCTACAACCATAAAAATTAAAAAGCAGAACTTTTAATTGATAAAATGATAAGATCACTTGACAGACTACTAAACCCCCGATTTTTTCGTTTAAGCTATTTTTGGAGCTCAAAAGCATACAATAAAATTTCACCAGAACTAAATGACTGATGCTATCTCGTTAGAGAAAAGCTAACAATTTTTGTCTCCAAGATCTATAATCTTTTACATTGAGTACACCGTAAATATGTCACGTACCAAAATTGCAAGTACTAGATCAAAACTTAAATATTGTAGAATAGCAGAGAGGAAGTTCATAATTTCAGATGCAATAAGCATTAACAGTCTTTCTACATAGGAGTTCAAATGCAATTACAATAACATTAGCACGAAATAATCTCGCATTTGAAAGAGAAACTAGTGTTTTGCTGAAAACAAACTAAAATTGATTAGCAGCAGCATTTCAATCCAATTAACCAAATGCACCTCAAGATAATTAGTTAACTCAATCCGTTAATCAACCAATCAAACAACTAAAAGCCTTAGTCTCAAGCTAGTTAAAGTCAACTGATGAATGTTCTATAACCAAATTTCGATACTAAACTATCAAAATATGTGACTGGCTAAATAAAAAGAAATTTTACATCAATGCAAAGACGACAAGCTCGCTCGACAACATCAACGGCAGCTTCCAGCTCTCTATAATATTTTGCTTTCTGCTCAGGGAATGGGAGGCTCAAACTCGACCTGCAAAAGGCAGAAACTGTACCCATTTAGGTTCGGTTACGACAAGTGAAGCAGCAGAGCGCGGCGCGAGAGAGGAATCAGCTATGAGGGACCTCATGGCGGCGAAGCATGGGCGAAGTGGCGAACGTCGGAGATGAGCATTAGGGAAACGGCCGGCGGAGCACCGGAGGAGATCCATCGAGGTACAATAACTGTTGCTAAAGGTACATGGCTATGGATGGGTCAGCGGGAAGGGTAGGCTTCCAACGGTTGAAATTGGCAGACGCACGTGCTCACTCCAATTTATATTCTCATTTTATTTATATTTATTTTGGCTTAAAAAAAGCACTTAACTTATTAAACAATTTTAGTGTTTATCAAACATGAAAATAAAGGGATTTGCAAAAACACCCTTGTATTTCAAAGTAAAAAAAAAATCAATTACTCGGACACAACACAGAAGAGGAGAAAGCAAAGGAGCTCAATTAACCCAGAAATAGAGCAAAGTATACGATGAAAATCGACAGACCCTGAACCGGCAGAGCTACTTGAATGCTACCTAAAGACTAATAAATCTTCATTGTTTATATATTTTTGGAGCAAACGAGCTCACACTGAATGTTGAGACAAACGGAGATTGCTAATTTTGAATTCAATTCAATCTATTAAATCTTCATGTTTTCAAAGAGAATTATTCATCACCTTTACAAGTCTTCTCATTATCTTCGCCAGGTAAAACTTTTCTATATTTTTTTCTTTCTTTTGCTGCTTTTTTCTGCTTCAGTCTTCTTTTTCCTCCTTTTTCTTTTCAAACATTGTTCATTTTTTCCTTCCAATTTGCAGGAAATTTGGCATTTTCAATATTGGAAACCATTTATATTGAACGATTGTACTTTTACTAGCTGTGCAAGTATAAATTCGCTGGTTCTTGATGATTTTTCAGATGAAGAAAATGTATATTATCCGTCTATTATTCATCCTCATATAGCGAAAGTCAATGGCTATTTTGATCATACTTATTATCTAAGCCTACTAGATAGTTGCTTGAGTGAAGGGTCAATAGTAGATGCCAAGAAACTACATGGGAAGTTGTTGAAATTGGGATTTGGTTCCGATTATAGGATAGGTGCTAGGTTTCTTGATATTTATGTTACTGGTGGAGACTTATCTAGTGCATTGCAAATATTTGATAATTTTCCAAGTGGGAGTAGAAATGTGTCTTGTTGGAACATATTATTGTCTGGTTTTACACGGGCGAAAAGAAATGATGTAGTTCTCACTCTGCTCTCTCGAATGTTAAGAGAATATGTTAATCCAGATGAGTGCACATTTTCCCAAGTTCTACAAGCCTGCAGTTATAACAAGGTTGCTTTTCGTTTTCGGGGTGTTGAACAGGTTCATGCTTTGATTATGCGCTATGGTCTTGGATTGAAGCTCGTTGTTTGTAACCGTTTGATTGATTTGTATTCTAAGAACGGTTTAGTAGATTCTGCTAAGCGAGTCTTTGAGGATATGGTGGTAAGAGATAGTTCTTCTTGGGTTGCCATGTTATCTGGTTTTTGTAAGAATGAACGAGGAGAAGATGGTATTCTCCTATATAAGGATATGCGTAAATTTGGAGTTATTCCTACTCCATATATTTTCTCGAGTGTTATAAGTGCATCCACAAAGATAAAAGCTTTTGATTTGGGAGAACAGCTCCATGCTAGTATCTATAAATGGGGATTTTTATCTAATGTTTTTGTTGGTAATGCTCTTGTTACATTGTATTCTCGGTGTGGATACTTAACATTAGCAGAACAAGTATTTATTGAAATGCCGCAGAAAGATGGAGTTACCTATAATTCCCTAATCTCTGGTCTCTCTTTGAAAGGATTCAGTGATAAGGCTCTACAGTTATTCGAGAAAATGCAGTTAGGTTCGTTAAAACCCGATTGTGTGACAATTGCAAGCCTCTTGGGTGCTTGTGCATCGTTAGGAGCTCTTCAGAATGGAAGACAATTGCATTCCTACGCAACAAAGGCAGGTCTATGCTCAGATAGCATAATTGAAGGTTCTTTACTTGACCTTTATGTTAAGTGTTCTGACATTGAAACAGCCCATAAATTTTTCCTTGGAAGCCAGATGGAAAACATTGTTCTGTGGAATGTGATGCTCGTGGGCTATGGACAGATGGGCGATTTGGATGAATCATTCCAAATCTTTTCTCAGATGCAGATTAAAGGGCTACAACCTAATCAATACACATACCCCAGTATATTGAGAACTTGTACGTCTGTTGGTGCTCTGTATCTTGGAGAGCAAATACATAGCCAAGTATTAAAAAGTGGCTTTTGGCAGAATGTTTATGTGTGTAGTGTGCTTATAGATATGTATGCCAAGCATGAAAAATTGGATGCAGCAGAGAAAATCTTTTGGCGTCTAAATGAGGAAGATGTTGTATCTTGGACATCCATGATTGCTGGATATGCTCAGCATGATTTGTTTGTTGAAGCTCTAATAATGTTTAGAAAAATGCAACACCATGGTATTCAATCAGATAACATAGGATTTGCAAGTGCAACTAGTGCATGTGCCGGCATTCAAGCACTCGATCAAGGGCGACAAATCCATGCCCAGTCAGTGGTGTCAGGCTACTCATTAGATCATTCAATGGGCAATGCATTGATTTTTCTCTATGCTAGATGCGGCAGAATACAAGATGCGTATGCAGCATTTGACAAAATTGATACCAGAGATATTATTTCGTGGAATGGCTTGGTATCAGGATTTGCCCAAAGTGGATTTTGCGAAGAAGCACTGAAAGTGTTTTCTAGAATGAATGGAGATGGAGTGGAAGCTAACATGTTCACGTATGGATCTGCTGTTAGTGCAGCTGCTAATACCACCAATATTAAACAGGGGAAGCAGATTCATGCAAAAATTATTAAGACCGGTTATAATGCTGAAACAGAGGCTTCCAATGTCCTGATCACATTGTATGCAAAGTGTGGAAGCCTTGTAGATGCCAGGAAAGAGTTCCTTGAAATGCAAAATAAGAATGATGTGTCATGGAATGCCATGATAACTGGTTATTCTCAACATGGATGTGGTAATGAAGCTATAGAACTGTTTGAGGAGATGAGACATCTTGGTGTGAAGCCGAACCATGTCACCTATTTGGGTGTTTTATCAGCCTGTAGCCATGTGGGTTTGGTGGACAAGGGGCTTTGTTATTTCAATTCGATGAGTAAAGATTATGGTTTAATGCCAAAACTAGAACATTATGCGTCTGTTGTAGACATTTTAGGACGAGCTGGCCATTTGCAGAGAGCGATGAAGTTTGTGGAGACTATGCCAATCGAACCTGATGCAATGGTTTGGAGGACCCTATTAAGTGCTTGCATAGTTCAAAAGAACATGGAAATAGGGGAAGAGGCAGGTCACCATCTCTTAGAATTGGAGCCTCAAGACTCAGCAACTTATGTTTTGCTATCAAACCTGTATGCAGTTCTTGGAAGATGGGATTCCCGGAACCAGACAAGGCTGCTGATGAAAGACAGAGGTGTTAAGAAAGAGCCAGGTCGTAGCTGGATTGAAGTTAAAAACACCATCCATGCATTTTTTGTTGGAGATAGACTCCATCCACTAGCAAATCATATATATGACTTTGTGGAGGAACTAAATAAACGGGTAGTTATGATTGGTTATGTGCAAGACAATAATAACCTTTGGAATGATTTGGAGTTGGGACAAAAAGATCCAACTGCTTATATTCACAGTGAAAAGTTAGCTATTGCATTTGGACTTCTAAGCTTGCCTGAAATGATTCCCGTACGAGTCATGAAGAATCTTCGCGTCTGCAATGACTGCCACAACTGGATAAAGTGTGTATCGAAGGTTGCAAATCGAGCCATTGTTGTACGGGATGCATACAGGTTTCATCATTTTGCAAATGGTGACTGTTCCTGCAATGATTTTTGGTAATTGGAACTATTGAGGCCCGCAGTGTGGTGAAGAGGGTTTTAGGTTCTGGAAGTTGGAGATGACATAGTAAACTGCCAGTATTTTTGAGATTGATGCTCTGGACACCTGACCAATACCTCTCTGGATACCTTACCAATAAAGGTATTAACACTTTACCTTGATGATATTATTGTTATAACCTTGGTTTAAAAGTCAATTTATCTTCTGTCATTCAGGTCAACTATAGTCCTTAATATTCATGTCTCTTTTCGCTTATCAAAAGTTCCTTATGACCTATATCGGTGCCCATTTTATGTTCTAGAAGGTTTTAGGTTCTAGAAGTTGGAGATGACATATTAAACTGCCAGTATTTTTGAGATTGATGCTCTTGATATCTTACCAATACCTCTCTGGATACCTTACCGATAGAGGTATTAACACTTTACCTTGATGATATTTTTGTTATAACCTTAGTAAAGTCAATTTATCTTTTGTCATTCAGGTCAGTTATAGTCCTTAATATTCATGTCTCTTTTCACTTATCAAAAGTTCCCTATGACCTATATCTGTGCCCATTTTCTTCAGCTCTGGTATATCTATTGATCTTAAGTACAATGAATAAGCGCACCCTTTTCCCCTTCAGGAAGCAGAATTACATTTAGGTGTTACTCTGTTATGTGAAAATGTAAAAAGAACGTCGTGCTATCTTCTCGATAACCTCACTAGTACTCTGCAGTCATTTGTTATTAACTGTGAAGCATACATACTTGCTATGTGGATTCTGCATATACCAGACAATTAGAAGTTGAAACTTTTGGAGTATGTAAACTTGCCTCTCGTCCAATCAGTCAAAAGATGACTGGTTAGATCAGACCATCTGTAAACACATCCCTAGTGATCAACAGAGGTTGTTTAAACTTCCTCTCTTTTGCTTGTAAGGGTGGTTCTGAGTGTTACCTTGATCATATATTGTGAACTTCAAATATGCTAGAATAAGGAATAGCACCTGTGCATTTCTGATGTCTTTCGAAAATAATTCTGTTTTCCCGGGAGGTCTAGGGCGATTGCTAGTCCAATTGAAGTTTACTTTGCTGATGATTTTTGCATGCATTGCTCATTTCATAGTGTGTGTGTCTTTTGTTTCCCCAGATGAACCTTGCAAGCATTTGAAGTGCTATCAAGATAAAAACACTCACATAGCTTTCAAGCTTCCAGGACAGTCTAGTGGTAAGAGTGCAGTACGTGATGTGTGGGTTAGGCGCACGTCAAGGGTTCGAATCCACTGCAGATAAAGGTTGGTGTTTAAGTGGAAAAGGGTAGAGAAGTGGATCGATCATCCAGCAAGTTTCGAACACCCCACGGCCCCGGGATATTTCTCGGTTATCAAAAAAATGTCTCAAGTAGCTTTCAAGGTAGCCAAATGACCATGATTTCGTCTCTTTTCAATTTGTGGCAACCTAGCTCTCTCCCAGCTCCTCTTTCTTTTAGTCTCACTCTGGCTTGAAAGATTCTTATATGGGATCTTTCGGAGCCTGTTCATGTACAACATGATTCGGACCTGATCTTCTCTTTTTTATTTTCTCCAGTAGAGTTAGGTTCTCTCTCTATTCTCTGACGGGAAAACTCTTTGGAGAATATATATTGACATATTTATTTAATACATATTGATGTGTCTACATGGTTGTTGCTGTTCAACTGCAGTGCACTAGTTCCAAACAACTGGACCAAAAAGCTATTTCATGCATCCTCCCGGAACGATTTATCCGTAATGATAGCTGCAGGTAATGTTCTTCACTCTTAGTTTATGTCCTTTTCTTTCAAGTTGTAACTGTCTATTTGTAGCCGAGTAACTGTGTCATGCAATTATTGTATCCTGATTTTCTTCTGTCAACATAGTAATAAAATGGCAGAGCATCCAGAGAATAATGAAAACAGAAGGATCGGACGGGTAAGCTGAGCTGATGTGGAAAATGAGATTGCTTGTCCTGCTCGAGCCATTAAGGAGGGAGGAGTGGCTCCTTACTTTGGGACCCCTTGGCTCTACTTATTGGTCCGTAGAGGATGGACACTTAATTCCCAGCATAAGAAGTAGGTCCCTTATTTTTGGGCTGGAAGAGTTCCAACCTTTAGTTTGTTTAAGTAGGTTTGGGCTAAGGTCATCGTGCTCTTGCCACCTCTTGGCAAAGTATGTTGACGGGCAAGCCCTCTCCTGTCACAATAGTGTGATCCGTCAGAGGCAATTCAACATCATGAGCCTCAGGGTGAAAGGAATAATTTACCAGAGCTGGTTAGTAGATTATGTTGCCATTGTTTGGTACCTTCAGTGTGTAATTTTTTATTTATTTATGACGGTGGTGTTTGGGCCAATTTCCACCAAGTTATGTGAGGGGGGCTTTGCATCTATACCCGTTTTTTGGGTCACATTTTAACTTATACCCTCTTTGCAAAAAAAATTGCAAGCGTACCGGCTTTTCGCGTGAACTTCAGGCATACGGGCCTGAAGTAGCAAAGGCAATCACGCAAACTTCAGCATTCTATTAGACGGCTGAACTTAAGCATTCTACTAGCTGAAGTTTTGTTCTCTATTTGTTGAACTTCAGCATGTTTTAGCTGAAGTTTTGTCCTGGATTCAATAGTTTTGTCGTAAAGCTTTTCCAAAAACTTCAGCAAAAGATGTTGAAGTTATTTAGTTCATTTGTAAAAACTTTAGCACTAAGTAAGCTGGAGTTTTGTCCTGGATTCATTAGTTTTGTCATAAAGCTTTTTCAAAAAAAATCAGCAGAAGATGCTGAAGTTATTTAGTTCATTTGTGAAAATTTCAGCACTAAATAAGCTGAAGTTTTATTGTCAAGTGTCATATTAATCCAAACTCCTTAAACATACTATTAAACACTGGAATTTCGACAAGAAATATTCGCGCTAGTCCGAGAGGATAATCTGATGAGTATGTCAACTGATTTTTTGATCGCTTGTTCTTTTTTCGTCCTAATTTCAGGCTTCCTATTGTTAGTAAGGCTGAAGAAAGGAGGATGAAAGGAGCGCACAAGTAGCAAGAAGGAGGCGCTTGAAGTTGTAAAAATTAGGGTATAAGTTAAATAATTTTAAAAATATAGGTATAGGTTAAATGGGGGCGGACGACCAAATAGGACGCCCATGCAATTTTTACGTTGATGTCTTTTTGCAAGTTTCTACATCCAAATTAATTTACAACTCACAACTCATAATCTCGACAAAGTACAGTATCAAATCAAGAAGTGTCATAAACAGGTTTTTTGATTGGTATGTTAAGTAAGGAAGACAACATTGCAGATACTTCCCCTCAAAATAATGGCTAAGATAATCTCTTTTTTTAATTACATAATTAATTAGTCAAAAAAGATTATCTTAGCATTATTCTAAGGGAAAGTATCTGCAATGTTTGTTTTTCTTTCTGCAATGTTGTCTTCCTTAATTATGCGCCAAGCGGGTGATGGAGCTCAAATCGTCTAACATGAGCACCACAATTAGTTATACTTGAATGTGATACTTGTGTACTAGACAACACTATTACATAGACCACATTCTGAACCGATGTACACCATCCTCCAATTGTAGTGCCTTGTTGGTAAGGTCATATCACTTCCTCTATCTCGCGGAGAGTTTCTAAACTGATAGTGTTACCAAGAACAAATAATATGTGACGAATAAAAATAACAAGGGAGTAATTTCGTTACTGAAACTGAAAAAGAAAAAAATCCTCACTTCATCATTGTACTTTTTGAAGAACAAAAGAATATATATTTATGAGATTATACATTCTTACTGCAGTACATATGAATCATTCTCCACAGCATTTCACTAATTGGAGGACGTTATCCGTATGTAAGCTATGAGACCGAAAGAATAAAAAAGCAAGTATTGATGAAAAACAAAAGAGAGAGATACTGATGACCGCCAGGTAGAAGAAAATGGAGACAAATTGATGTCTACTGTGATTTGTCAAAAGAATGCAAGTGCCATGAAACAATTGATGAATTGGCAGAAATCGTCCTTAGAACCTCAGTATTCTTATAATCTGTCAATTAATGCCAAATGCCTGTCATAGAACTGATGAATTTGAAGAGATTATTCCAATAACCTTGCTGTGTAAGCTTCCATTAGTCACAAGAACACCGCCTGAAGGAAAGATTAGTCTCCGTTCAGTTTGATCTGCCGCAATATCAAGTGAACCTCCTGCCCAGTCGGTCACCTAACAAGTAAGACACACAATGATAAACCAGGAAAGTGAGCAATCTAGTCTCGCTTATGGTTTTCTGAATGGATGATCTACAATCGAATACTATTGCCCAAAGTTGAAGGACATAGTATAAAGCGAAAGTCATAACCAAGAGCACAATCAAAGAAAAATATCAAAGTTTCTTAATAAATTCCCTCTGCTTTGGATCCTGTTCTACGAAGTGAATAGTGTCAACAATTATGAAAATAGAAACATAGGGAGAATGAAAGTTGATGCCAGTGAATACTGCATCGAGTAGGCAAAAAGAAGGTCTTTTGCTTAATGCATTTGTTTGATGTCAGGGAATATAAATGTCTGGATGTGAATAACTTGCCAGTAAGCAGATAAGTGGAAACCGTAGGTAGGATAATGCAGAATAAAGGATTATCTGCCCTTTGTTGATAATAATGATGATATGAGTTGAGCTTAAAAAATGAAGCGAGGATTCATATTGCCGATCCCAATTGCTTCGGACTGAGGCGTAGTTGTTGCTATTGTAGTCTCCCAGATCTTTCAAATCAAATATGGGCTGATTATTTATGGTTTTTCCCGTAAGAGTACAAGAATGAAATCACTGGGTGCAGAGTCACCGAATTATGAGACAGTGACTAGAAATAAAGCTATAACACGAGCCTCTTAACTTTGTGTTTCTTCATAAGTAAATGAAGTTTGTGTCTTCTAATGAAGGAATTTTAAGTTCCGTGAATCAGTATTTAGGACCCTCACTTGATTCTTCAGATTATCTTGCCAGGAAAACTAAGCAAAGCATGAACTAATTGTGCACGAGAGTCAACCTCCCGAATCTGACCAGTTCTTAAGTTTTCAACATTTTCCTTTAAAAGGTTGAAGCCGTCAAAATACTGTATCCAGACGAAAAGTAAAAAAGGAAAAGAAAAAATATAAGTTATATCAAAAGAAAAAATATAAGTTATATCTTCGGATCTCCATAACCCGAGGGTGTTCTTTACGTTACTTTAAAAAAAAAAGGAGAACAAAAAGGGTGTCGTTACATGCAATATAACTAATTGACTGTTTTATTAAATGATATATCAGCAGTGCCGACTGCTCTAGAACTGGCTGCAACAAGCAGAGATAAAGAAGGTTTGTTAAAAAGAATGTCAACAGAGAAATGCATACCTTCCCTCCAGCTTCATGGACACATATGATTCCAACAGCATGGTCCCAGACCTACATTCAACGGATATGACCATCAGATTGCTCTACTAATTTTACACACAGTGACCCAACAACAACAACAGCAACAACAACCCAGTATAATCCCACAAGTGGAGTCTGGGGAGGGTAGTATGTACGCAGACCTTACCCCTACCCTAGGGTAGAGAGGTTGTTTCCAATAGACCCTCGGCATCCTTCCCTCCAAGAACTCCCCACCTTGCTCTTGGGGTGACTCGAACTCACAACCTCTTGGTTGAAAGTGGAGGGTGCTTACCATCAGAGCAACCCACCTTGTCACAGTGACCCGAGAATATAATTTCACCTTGATAATAGATGTCGCCTTCCTTCCCTGAATGTAAACCGATGCTCTACCAGAAGCCACCATCAGATATTTGCACAAACTGTAAACTTAGAAACAAAAGTGAAATATAATAAATGCGCAAAAACCATCATGAAAACTGAAGATGCACTTTGATTTGCAGTCTCAAAAGAGGAAGAAAGAAAACAATGCAAAAATAATTACAACTCAGCTGTTCAGTCTAAAAGGGAACTGAATTTTGTAATCACTTGAAAAATGGTTCTGAGTGCATTCTGTTTTTGGCTATTAAAATAGAGCATTCAATCTCGACTGAATGTGAATAATGAGCATCTTCTCATAATAAGTTGATGGTTGTTACCGATTACCAAAACCAAGTTCCAACTTGGACACCAAAAGTTTACTATAGAGCGAATTTTCTTTACCTCTACCTTTCCCCAGCCCAACCCTAATATAAATCCAATTTGCAAAGGAAATCATCGTATCCCTTTCTTTTTTAACTTCTCAACTCCTCTGTATTAAAACTCATCAACCAAATAGGAGCTTTTTAGGGGTAAAAACTTCCACAAATGCCAACAGCGGGCAAGAAAGATTTCACATCACAAATCTAAACACCCATTCATCATCTAGTACACATTTTTCAAGAATATGAAATGTCTTTGAGAAGAAGAATTCACCTCCCACAGCATGCAGACAGAAGAAGTATGTTCCCATCTCCTATGTTCTCAGAGTCTCTTTTTGCATCAAACGAAGCCGATAGGGGTAAAGATTTCCATGATTGACTTTCAGGAATAGTAAACCGTGCCCCCTCCACCATTTGGCAGCTGTCAACAGAGCATCTGGTCCAAGTGTGAGATGACTCAGTGGTTAGTATGTCTGACAACCTCTTTGTCCATGTTCCACAACCCACATGAGAAACCATGATGATCCCTGATCTGGAACTACTATTTTCTTGGACCCCAACGATAGAATTCTCAGAACAGTCTTCGCACCAATTGGGGCAGCCCATGACCCCCAAGACAATCTGTCCTTCAACTACAAGTGCCAAACCCACCTGAAAAGACACAACATTCTTGGGCAAATTAGTATGAGAAGAGGGGAAAAACACAACTCTAACCCAAGCAGCAAAATAATTCTATAGAACCAAGTAATAACGCCTGAACCTATTATGATAATGTGTGTGACTTCATCATTTCAGTTATCAAGGCACTCTTCTTTGCATAAACATCAATTATGATCCGTGAAACACTCTGCACTATTGATGCAAAATAGAAAGAACAAAGGAGGTTTAGGACAGATAAGTTTAACTTTGGCACCACTGAGGCCTTTAGTTTAACAGCATTTGTGTCTCCAGTATAATTCGAAACCCAAGGTTTTCCCCTTTCAATACAACAACAACAACAACAACAATAAACCCAGTGAAATTCCATAGGTGGAGTCTAGGGAGGGTAGTGTGTACGCAGACCTTACCCCTACCCAGTGAATGTAGAGAGGTTTGTTCCCCTTTCAATATGCATAAAATTCACCTATGCACAATGTAATTTTCTGAAATAGGGGATTCAAGTGATCACTCTTCGGCCAATGTGTCCCCACCACTGCGCCCCACATTCCCAGTTCAAGGGAACCAACTGGCACAACAGGCAGAGGAATGGCATGAGTAGAAGTAACCCTCAAAACTATTACCCTATACCTTGGCCAGTTCCGTGGAAAACAAACTTAAAATGTGTTAAATAGTTCTTTCTTTTCCAGTTCCTGTTGTTCTTTTTTTTTTCCGGGTCGGGACATTCGCAGCTGCTTTGGTAAATGGGAATAAGAATAAGCTGATCTCATCCTTGTTTTTTCCTTTAATTATTTGGGAAAAGAAAAAAGGAAAAGAAACAAAAACATAAAAGAATAATAATTACATTAAGCAGAAAGGAAAAGGAATTAAGAAGCATACCACATAGAAAGCCTCGCTACCTTTAACAAACCCTCGTGTACCATCAATAGGATCCAGTATCTGTATGAGGATGAAAATTAGTGAGTGCAGTTCAAATCACTGTGCAAGTAAGTGTCTGTTAAGGGCATGGATGATAAAAGCAGATTTTCTTTAAGCACATAAAAGATCACACAGAATAAAGACAGACAAGAAAATATTTCCTGATGTCATATTGATTGAAGTCGGGAGGCCTTTAAAATATCAGCCTTGATCTGGTAAAGATTCTGTTTCCATATATTTTGCCACCCATTCAACTCCAACATCCCCCCCCCCCCCCCCCCCC
>ML291524.1:51731-69048 GCA_005239495.1 Nicotiana undulata
CACACACACAACCCCCAACCCAAATCCTTCAAGAACATCTTGAGATGTTTCTCAGGAGATATTAACAACATACTCTGAATTAGCTAAAATTCTAGAAAGAGAATCAAAATTTGAAATTCTCCAGACCGAGGAAATTTGAATGTTCAACATAAAATGTACTGATTATCAACTGAACAAATGTGTCTCTGATAAAAAAATGTGAAAGAGCATACCCAAAATGAATTAAAAAACTCTACTTCCCTTCAGGAACTTTCCTTTAGTTTGAAGCCTTTAAAGGACTTTGATCTTTTATCTCATGAAACTTAGTGAATACTCTTCGGAAGCAGCATCAACTCACCCAGTAAGTGGCTGGTTTAGGCCCAAATACACAAGCATCCTTTCCCCCTCTGTCAATTGCTTTCAAAATATTATCATCTGTTACTTCATCTCCTGAAGTTGCTTTATCCTTTACAACATCAACCACTGAACCAACTAGATTATTTGAACGCAAGAATGCAGAGTCCTCTTCAGCCACCAGCGGGATAGAGGGAAAAAGTCTGTTCATCTCTATCAGAATAAGGGTGTAATCCAGTAAAGAAACAACTCATATTAGCTCTAAAAAAACTCAATCAAACAATTTGTCTCTGTTCCAAGAAAACAGAGAAGGAAAATATAAGGGAATCAAAGGGAAAACACAAAGAGAATATTAATAATTTCATCATTGTCAAAAACTATTTTCATAATATCATCATTCTCAAAAATATATTCATAATATAATCATTATCATTGCCATGACCATCCAATAGTTCTGTTGAGTGATGGAGAAGTATCAGACCAGATTGGTCATTATCATGGAAGAAAAAGTATGACATGAAGAGAAACGGGGTGCAAAAATTTGACAATCATACCCCATCTTTTCCACCTTCAAATGATCTACAATTGTTGAGAGCCATATTCACTAAAACTTGATTCTACAAATTAATTAGTTTATTTCTCGAAATAAAACTTTGTATATTTACAAAAATAATAAAATCTACAAACTGAAGATAGTCCATAAGACCCAAAAAATAAGTTTATGATTATTCACCACCAATTTTTGTTGGAAGTGGAGGGATTTCAAATCTTTCAGTAAGATGCAGTTTTGGAGAAAATACCTCATTCAGCTTCTAATTTAAGTGGTGATGTAGATTAATCAAGCCAACAATACTGAAGTTTAACTAGAAGAGTTAAGAGATCAACCCTCTCAAAAAGAAAGGCAATCAACGTGTCCAAGCAAAATCTCAGATTTCGGAAGATAAAAAAGAATGAGAACATATCAATAAAACTGGTACGAAGTCTGTAGTTTGCTGACCTATCCAATATTGATACTTGATGGTATAAAAGATACATCAAGTTTAGATGATCAACACTTGATCACCAAAATTTTCACAGAAGATGTACGTAACATTTTTTATTAAGTCAAAAAACTCATTACTAAACATGTTATGTTTGATATTATTAAACTAGTATTTTAAAGCATAGTAGTTCTCCTCTAAAATACTAGTTCGGTAACACTGCAGACTAGTAGTGAAGAATCTTCAGATTGGTTTTGCCGAATTAGAACTTAAGACTTCTAACTGCTGGCTACTTTCTCTTCAGGCAGTAAGTAAGTTATATTCAGGTAATAAACTGTTTGTATATCAAGAAGTCTGTACTCCTATCTCCAGCAGCTGATTTGGCATAAACAAAAATGCCTTTTTATAGAACAATGATTATATAATCTTAGCTAAGCGTCAATGTTTATGGTTATTTCTTGCCTGAATATTTATCTTTCTTTCTTCTTCTAAATTAAGATTGTTTTATGACCAAAAGGTACATGTAAGTATATGGTTGACTAAGAAAAGAAAGCATCGATATCATCCTAAAAATAGATTAAGCGCCTTTGCAACTGGAGATGGTGACAGAATGTAATGTAAGCTATAGAAGCTCTATTACAACAACAACAATCCCGGTATTTTCCCACAAGTGGGGTCTGGGGAGGGTGAGATGTAACCAGCCTTACCCTTACCCCTACCCTAGAAGGGCAGAGCTATAGAAGCTCTATTAATAGGAAAAATATAATATACCACCTTATTCTTCTATCAAGAAAAAGAAATGTGAAACCATCCAGGCATAAGGAAGATTATTCTTAGTCAAGGTAAATTCCTAGTGCTAAGACAAATCAGACTTTGACCGGCATAAGGAAGATTATTCTTAGTCAAGGTAAATTCCTAGTGCTAAGACAAACCAGACTTTGACCGGCCAGGCTTGTAATTGTGTTATTTAAAATTTTCCTTCTTTTTCTCTCCCCGTTTTTACTGGACAGCTGAAACTGCACTCAGATTTAATTAGTTTCTCAAAAAATAATGAACAAGAATTTCTTTTCAGTAAAGAGAAAAGAATATATAATTTACCCAAGCTAACTAAAGCCTGCACTCCAAAATCTGCAATAGTGACTGGGGTCTGGTCAATTTTCTCAAGAATCCTACCATTACTTGAGAACAACGACTTCTTCACCTAGCAATCACAAAGAAAACAGCAGTCTTAGTGGACAAAATGGTTGCAGTACTTGACATATGGACTACTCAAAATAAACAAAAAGATGGTTATAGGGGAAATGTTTATATTTCAATTCAATCATTTCATGGATCAGAAGAACAGAAGTAAAGCAAATTTCACCTGAACTAATTGACTACTGTCACCTTGTTTGAGATAAGGTGCAGTCAACTTGTTTCAAACATCTTCAATTTTAAGTACCTCAAAACAAGTTATCACTTTAGCAATGTGCATTAGCCATGAAACTACCTAAAATGATTGAGAAACCTGCATTTTAAATTGCAGAAGCTGCAAGCGAAACATTTCTAAACTCACATTCTAACCAATTTCAAGAACTTTAGTCTGAAGCCTTATATCTTTCAATTAAACTCAAAGGAGTTGCTCCATGAAAAGGAAAAGTAGCTTTGAACTCAAAATAATAGAATAGTTGCCAATGCAGCCAACAGATAAAACTCCTCGGGCCCCAACTTATATTTGGGACGTCCTAAGATGTTTGACACAATTCAATTTCTATACAACTTTCACAACTTTTTAGTGTCATCAATATAGTAGTAAATAAGTCATATAATAATTTTGAACTTTGCGTCAAACACCCTTTCACTAACAATAATCTAACATATAAGTCAAATTAACATGTTAAATATTGTGTCTACTGAAACGCAGTCATATAAACGGAAGTGAAGGAGTAATTAGCTAATTATTTACAATAAGTGGAGAAATTACATCAACGCAGAGACGACAAGCTCGCTCGACAACATCAACAGCAGCTTCCAGCTCTCTATAATACTTGGCTTTCTGCTCCGGGAACGGAAGGCTCAAACTCGACCTGGAAAGGAGAGAAAGCAGACACACACACATAGCGATTCAGACACAAATTCCTGAGTATCAATCAATTCAACTATACTAATTGATGCCGACTATATGAATTTGAGAAATTGATAAAAAAAAATAAGCAGAGAGGAGACAGCTGTGAGAGACCTAACGGCGACGAAACGCCGGCGAAGCGGCGTATGGAAGGGATACTGAGCATGAGCTGCAGGGAAGCGGGAGGTGGAGTAACCGAGAAGATCCATAAAAGGCTATGAAATTAGAGCCAGGTAGTCGTTAATCGTGGAAAGTATCACTGTTACTGCGAAATGTACATGGGTTAAATGTATTTTGGCCGCTTGAATGGTAGACTTCGAATGGTGGAAAGTGGTGGACCGGAGGTTTTCTCTTAACGTATGCTTCCAACTGCTCGAAACCGACGGTTGGTTCTGGGCACGTGTGAGCTGCCTTTACATTTTTTCTTTAACTTAATTACTACAGAACTTAATAAATCATACTTGCACAATTTTATAAAGTTCTCTATTAGGTTTCTTATTGTATTGTGGTTAAAAAAATGAATTACCTAGGAATTAAAGCGCTATAGAGTTATTCATTATATATATATGGAGTTTTATCTAATTTTTTCCGAAGATAAATTGAATCATTAAAAAGTTAATAGAATATTTTTGACACTTCGCCTTATAGATCTTTCAAAAATTATCTTTAATGTGCACTTGAATATTAGTTATTATAATTATAGATAAATCTTCTTAGAGGAAATGGTTATTTTCGTCCTTGTGTTATTATCTAATTGCGCTTTTAGTCCTATGATATTTGACTTAATACATCTAACCCTCAATTAATCAAAGTGAGTGATACTAGTCCTTTTACTAACGAAACTTAGCGTTGCAAACATAAGTTTGCTAATACCAAGGGTAATTTGGGTATCATCTATTTCTTCAAAAGTGAATTCCCTTACATTTATTAAAGGTTTTACGTGATATTGTCAGAACTCATTCCATATTCACGCAAAATGAACTGTATTTCTCAATAAAACAAAAATTTGAAGGAACTGGTAGAGAAGATTAATGGAGGAGCTAATTTGGAGTGAATTTTGCTTCGATTTTGTCAAATTTCGACTTCTCTCTAGGGGTCCTATTTACGGTTTTTGATCAAACTAATTTGATTCTTCAAACTATAATAATTTTCATTCATATTTTGCTTAATATCTCAAATTGGTGTTGTATATTCTCAAGTTTAGAGCTGTTTCTTACAAGAGGTGTGCGTCTCGCAGCTTTTGTTTAGTGGGTGTGATGGGTATGACAGGACAATACTTCTTGAATTCACAAGAAAATGCATAATAGATGGAATATAGTTTATTGTTCATTCACACTGAAACTCATACTCATGATAGATGAACCAGCTAAAAGAAGAAATTGCACATCTGAAACATGCCCTAGTACTAGTAGTAAATATATTTTCAGAAATGTCCTTACTTTTAATTTGAAATATGCTTTATTGCCCATTTAAACTAAATTATGACTTTATATCCTAGCACTATAACATGAACTTGAAGAATTTATTGTTTTCTTTTCCTTTTGAACTTGCAGGCAGAGCTTGAGAGAAAAAGGAAACGACAGGTAATTCCAATTAGTCACATAATAGTAGGTCTAGTCTCGAATAAGATGTTAATTTTGCTTATCAAATTTATTAACATTAGAACTAGGTATGGTAGAGTACTTTGATGAAGTAAAATTGACACCATCTCTACTTCTTGATTTTATCACAATTGCTACTTTTTGAGTTAGTTATTTGTTTGAACTAGAAACTCTTATTTAAACAAATAATTATTGATTAGAAATTCTTTGCAGATTTTGACTTTTCAGTTAATTTGTGTCTTCCGAAGTCCAAATTACTAAGAAAGATGGCTCTCTTTTTGTTGCTAAAGCAGTGGTGACGCCTCCGGCAGTTTCAAAAAGTAAATACAAAATCATTTATATGTCACCGGAAGCATGACTAACTTCAAAGTAAAATAGAAAGAAGTAGATCTAAAATTAGGTATGCATTGTCATCAGTTTTTTGACTTCTTTATTTAAGAAATTGTTATCCGATATCCGAAATTCGAATCGATTCATTCAATTTCGGATTTCGAATTTCGGATTGTGTTTATTAAAATTTTGGATTTCGGATCGGATTCGGATTAGTATATTTTAATCCGATCCGATCCGAAAACCGAAATTATTAGGCAATGTATGAATACTACACTTTAATTTTAGATAGTCAATACTTCCTTTACATCTTACTCCAAGTTATTACCTTTACAATTGCTAAATTTAGCTATATTGGCACCATAGTACTCTCATAATTGTATAAACATGAATTTTCTTAATGCATTGCCTCTTTTACAAAGAAAATATACATATTAGTTTGCAACTTTGAGACATAATAACGATCCGAAATCCGATCTGATCCAAACTTTAAAATTCGAATTTGATCCGATATAATTCGGATCGGATTCGGATTGCATTTTCTAGAATTCGAAATCCGAATCCGAAATATACTAAATCTGATCTGATCCGATCCGTGCACAGCCCTAATGTGCGCCACGTCCTGCTCTCTTGCAAGTCTGATGTGATGATCCAAAGGGTCATCTTATGAATTAAAACTTTAATCCGGGCTAGTTAGCCTTAAAACATTATTTTTATTTACATCGGTTTGCGTAATCAATCCATATGTGAATCCAGAAAGTTTTTATGTGAAAATATATGAAATAATAATTTTGAGTGTTAAAATTTATTTTTAGTTGACTTTGGTCAACATTTTGAGTAAACGGACCCAGACCCGTGTTCTGACGGTCCCGCGAGATCCGTAGTAAAATATGGGACTTGGGTGTATGCCTGAAATCGAATTTCGAGGTGCCTAGCTCGAGAAATGAATTTTTGATGAAAAAAGGAATTAAAGAAAGTGATTAATGTGTGAACTCGTTGGTATCAGGCCCATATTTTAGTTTCGAAGCTCGGTACAGATTTATTATAATATTTAAGTCATATGTTCGATGAGAATCGCAGTTGATTTGACGTGATTCAGATGTCCGGTTGAGAAGATAGTAAATTTGAAGTGTTCTTGGGAAAATCATGAGTTTTGATGCTAAATCTGTAGTTTAAGGTGTTATTTTGATGATTTGATCGCACGAGCAAGTCTGTATGATGCTTTTAGACTTGCGTGCATGTTTGGTTTGGAGCCCCGAGAGCTCGGGTGAGTTTCGGATAGGCTACGAAGTGTTTAGAACTTAGGGGGGGAAAACATAGTTGGTGTCTGGTGTCTGATGCAGGCCTCTGATCTCGCAATTGCGAGATCAGGGCTCGCAAGGCCTGGGAAATGCGAGATATTCATCTCAATTGCGAAGAAGCCTGGACTAGCTTGGTTCTCGCAAATGCGAGATTTGCGTCACATTTGCAAAGAGTGTCTAGGGGAGGCCATGATCGCAAATGCGACCTCTTTCCCGCAAATGCGATGGGCCAGTCGCAAATGCGAAGACAACAGAAATTCGAAGGGTTTGCAATTGCGATACCTCTCTCGCATTTGCGAGCTTCGCAAATGCGAGGCTCCAGTCGCAATTGCGACTTCTGCATCTGTTAAGTTTGGACTTAGACGGGATTTTCACCCATTCTTCAATTCTTTCGAACCCTAAACCCCAAGAAGCAATTTTTTAAACCAAAACTTCTCCAAATCATAGGTAAGTGATTCCTAACTAATTTCTTTCGATCTTGTAAAACTTTTAACAAGATTTCAAACTAGAATTTAGGATTTGGGGTAGAACTTAGGAAATTCAAAGTTTAGGGATTTAGACCTCGAATTGAGGTCGGATTCCAAAATCAATTGTATATCCGGGCTCGGGGGAGAATGAATAAACGGATTTTGGTCTGAACCTCGAGACTGGACCAAGCGGGCCCGGGGTCGATTTTGTCTTTTATTTGAAAAACTTAAGAAAACCATAATTTTGCATTAAAGTTAGTTCATTTAGCAATAATTAATGATATTAAACTAATTATGATTAGATACGAGCGGGTTGGAGGCGAATTCTAAAGGAAAAGTTGTACTTGAGCAGTGAGAGGCCTGTGAAATCGAGGTAAGTGTTGTGTCTAACCTTAGCTTGAGGGAATAGGTATTGTGTGACTACTTGCTACTTGTTTTGTTGCTAAATACGATGTATATGTGAGGTGACGAGTACATATACGTTGTGGTCAGGACATAACATGCGAGTGAAAGTTAATTCTTGTTTATTCTTGTTGTCTTAAAGCCTATCATCTATGATTATTGTTGTTAGTGAAATGTGGGAAGATTTGTATCTGGTTCCACCGAGATGGATAATATTGTGAAAATTGAATTGAGATTGAAATGTTAAATGGTGGTAGAAACTATGATGAAATACTGATTTCTTGTGAAATTCCTATTTATGTGCTGTTAATGATTCTGTGACTGGTGAGGAAGAGTGTAAAGCACGAAGGGTGATGTCGTGCATAATTTACTGATATTGTGAAGAGTGTAAAACACGAAGGGTGATGTCGTGCGTAATTTATCTATATTGTGAGGTTGAGAGTAAAATCACGAAGGGTGATGTCGTGCATTCTATTTATCATTTTGTGAGGCTGAGAGTAAAAGCACGAACGGAGATGCCGTGCAAATTTCCTTTCTATTTTTAACTGCTTAATTTGTCTGTTGATCATTGTTTATTTCTGTCTTTTCGTTTTCCCAATCCTTATGTTGAATTTCCCACTGTATGTCTCATTCCCATTATTTGCGGTTTAATTTCTTATTTGCTATTATTTCTACTAGCATGATTATATATGTTCAGGTTTTCATGCGGTGTCCTGTCCTAGCCTCGTCACTACTTCGCCGAGGTTAGGCTCGACACTTACCAGTACATGGGGTCGGTTGTACTGATACTGCACTCTGCACTTCTTGTGCAGATCCAGATTTAGGTCCGAGCTGAGTTCGAGTTAGAGCTAACACTTCCGCACGGAGACACGAGGTAGATCTGGTGACGTCCGCAGATTCCTGGAGTCTCTTCATTATTATTCAGTTGTTGTTTTATTCAGTTCCAAAAACAGTTATATAATTTTTTTCAGCCAAATACTTGTAGTAATTTTTAGTAGTTCGTGAATTGCAACTCCAAATCCCGGGTAGTTAGAGATTGGTATTATTTCGGCAGTATAATATACTATTTCATTTATTACTTTTGGTATCGTATAATGGATGGTAGTAGCATTTCGTATATGTTTTAATTGTTTTAAATGTCGTATTCCGTAAATATTGGCTTGCCTAGAAATAGAAGCGTTAGGCGCCATCACATCCCGTTGGGGGAATTCGAGTCGTGACATCTGAGAAAGTGCTTCCTGTAAACTTGCGAGTGAGATGTATTGTCTTCCAATTCTCTCGACGAAGCCTTCTTCGGAATGCTTACCAATTTGTTGTAAAATGAATGCAGAACTCCTCAACTGCTCTTGAGGTTGTGTCGTTGGTTGGTTAAGTTGGCCAACCTACAATATATTGAAAAAATAAGCCAGCTGATAAGATTGAACATAGGCAGCTGGAGTAGACAACAAGTAAGATAATTACAATTTGTTTATTCACAAATGAGGAGCTAGATTGAGTTGATGTTGCGTTCCCAATAGTAGTGCTTGAAACCTACAATAAAATAATACTTTTAGTATTATCATCTTTAATAAGAAAAACCGGCTTACTGAGTACTTACTTCTGTTATATTACTAGGTATGAAAGGGCCTTCAATTACTTGTTGACGGACTTCTTGTGGTTGAACTTCAGATTAGTCGCTTCTCATTATAACATGGCATTTTATACAATTATGCCCTATTTTTCCACATGATCCACAAATTTTCTTTTTCCCATTTCTTGATGCTTTAAATAAGGTTGGCTTTTGAGGATCCGACTTTTTTGAGTTTTCTCATCAATTCCTCTTTTTTTTAGCTTTTTGGGTTTATCTGGATGAGCTTTATATATGGGGAGGAGTAGTGGTTCAACCCCTGTCTTAGGCCATTGCTCAGTGCCATTAATTGGCAAGATATATGGAGTATAACTCTTCATGTACTGCTCAACTGTGTAACATTCATGAATATACATTTCAGGTTCATCCTTTTTAACCCATATGGCTGCAACATCATAATCACAAGGTATCCTTGTTAATTCCCATATCCGATAAGAACGTGTCTTCTCCTAAAGATCAACAGAGAATATTTTTAACCTTATTTTGCTCTAGCTTTAATAGGATTTAGTGGCAATACATTCAACAACATTAACCTTACTTTTCTCTAGCTTTAATAAGATATTCGGACAGATTCGCCGACAATGCTTCATCATGTTAATCTTTGTTCTTCTGAAGTCTTGACATCATATAGATTCTAATTGATTCAAGCATCGTCACAATATGCTCGTCTCTTGCATGCAAAAGCACACTGTTGAATGATTCACACATATTATTCAATAACATATCACACTCTGTGAAAGAAGAGAAAAAAGCCCTTGACCAATGAATGGGGGCTTATTAATGAGGTGCTTCTACATCTATCTTTGCCATTTCTTCCATATGCTTGGAGAATTTATGTTCCGTCGTTGCCCTGGCAGCTTTCCATAAGACATCTTTCAATGTTTGTCCTCTAAAACCATCAGACTTGAAATTATTGTGTGGATGCCTCACACAAAACCTGTGTGCAACATCTGGAATCGTCTCATCGAATGCTGGAATTAGACCTTTTTGCTTATCAGAAATAAAAGTCCATGCAAAATGATTTTGTGATATTCATGTTGGAATATGGACTTTGGTTAATTGGTTATAGCCTGAAAGGATAGTGACGTGGTCCAAGTGGTGGATAAATAAATGGCCTAATATTAAATATTGTTATGCTTATGAGTTTGTCCCTCTCAACTGTTGAGTATATGTAAAATCTTGGGCGATGCGGTAACACTCTTGCGATGTGCGCTGCTCGCCTCTGATGCTAAATATTCCCCAAGGGTTCGGGAACTTTATTACTTGATAAAAGGATGGATGGAATGGCCCCCATGCCATGTATCCAAGGTCGCCCTATGATGGCGTTATAAGATGTATCCTGGTTCATGATATGGAACGTTAGTTCCAACATGACGCCTCCGATCAGGACGGGTAGCGTTATTTCTCCTAAAGTTCGTTCAACTGTATTGTTAAACCCTGTCAGTGTTATGCAGCGGGGTACTATCTTATCCTCGAGTCTCATTTGGGCGAGAACTCGGGGGTGGATAATACACGCACCGCTTCCATCGTCGACCATTATTCTTCTTACGTCAGTGTCTAAAATTCGTAATGTAATAACAAGAGCATCAAGGTGAGGGAAAGTCAAACCGTGGGTATTCGGCTTATCGAAGATGATACTGTCTTCGAGGTAGTCATACCGTTCGTGTGTGATTAATCGTTTTAGCTTGTGCGTGGTGGTGAATTTCACATGATTAATTGTGGCCTCATCGCCTCCGCTGATGATCATTTAGATGGTGCGGGTGGGGGATGGCGACTTTGGAGGCCCTTGGTGTTGTTCTCTTCCTTTGCCAAAATTGGATCTTCTTCGGTCATTCATCAGTTCTTTCAGGTGCCCCTGGTTGAGCATGTTCACCACTTCTTGTCGTAAAGCTATGAAGTCCTCTATCTTGTGGCCTCGCTCCTGGTGGAACTCACAGAGTGCATTCGACCTTCTGGTGTTTGGGTTGGACTTCATCTTTTGCGGCCACTTCACCTTTGGGCCGAGCTTTTCCAATGTGTACACTATTTCTAAAGGGGAGACACAAAAGTTGTGAGTAGATAAAAGTAGGGGCATACCTTTGTCGTTCCGTTGAGTCCCTGTGTTTGGTCTCGACCTCCCTTCTATATGACCGGGAGGAGGGGTGGAATTGCTATTTTGACATATGGTTGGTGTCTGTCACGGTTGGGACGTGGGCCTGGGTGGTCCCTTCGGGAGTCATTGCAGCGATCTCGTATTGACTCTATATGAACTGACGTTAGCCGTTTAGTTGGGTCGTTGAGGTTGTCCTCATCCACTCGGACCTCGACACAGTAGGCGTTGTGGATTTCTTCCCAGGTAGTGGGAAGGTACTTCATGAGCATACTTAACAATTTTCTTGTCGCCCTCGACCCAATTCTGTTCAGCCTGTTTTGGAAGGCTTCTACGGCCATACCTTCAGATACATTTGGTAGACTCATCCTGACCCTATTAAATCGGGCAAGGAAATCCCTGAGTCCCTCGTCGGGCGACTGCCTAACGGCGAATATGTCGCTCACCCTGGCTTCAGCCTTCTTGGCTCCCGCGTGGGCGGTTACAAACTTATCGGCCATTTCTTCGAACATTGTTATGGATCGTGTTGGCAGCTGTGAGTATCATGCCAGGGCTCCCCCAGTTAGGTTTTCGCCGAATTTCTTTAGTAGCATAGACGATACTTGCTCCTTTGAGAGGTCGTTTCCTTTCACGGCCGTGACATAATGGATTACGTGGTCTTCAGGATCTGTCGTGCCGTCATATATTTTCAAATAAGGCGGCATTTTGAATGTTTTGGGGATGGTATGAGGGGTCGCTTCTTCGTTGTATGGTTGCTCTACGAAATAGGCCAACATGTCGTTTGAGTAGGAGTTTTGGGGCACCGGGTATCTTGTCGACCCTCTCTTGGTTCTCCTTCATTTGATCTCGTAGTGTCTTATTTTCATTCTCCATTTCTTCCATCTTCCTCAATATGGTTGTGAGTGCGTCGTTACCTGCATCAACTGTAGCGTTAGTGTTACCTGATGGGCGGGGAGCAGTTTGTTCGTTGGCGGTAGTTGATCTGCCGGTATGGCACCTTGAATAGGCTTATCGAGGAAGCCATTCAGCGTACTTGTTAGCCATGCTTCCAGTACCCTTTTCACCGTTGGTGGCGCTTCCTCAATTGTGAACGTTGAAGCGCCCCTTTCTCGAACAACCGTCACACTTTCGTCGGGAGGGGGATAACCACCTTGCCCGATCGTGACGTTGGGCGTGGTGTTCACCTCTCCTCCGTCATTATCCTCGTTGATGGTGTTCATGAGGTTAGCAGTAATGTCTGCAATGGCTTTCAACCTTTCTTCTCCTCTTCCTGCCATAGTTAGTTTATGCAGATAGAAAGAGATGACTATGTGTGTGTATGTGTTGTTGCTTTTTTTTTTTTAGATCTGACAGGAACTAAAGATTTTAACTAGAAAATACCCACAGACGGCGCCAAATTGTTTTACCAGAAATAAGATAATACACTTATGTGTGATTTGATAAATAAAAATAGAGGGTTAATCCTAGTTAAGCTTAATAACCGTTATATCTGTGTAAGTAGAGATTAATGAGTGGAGTAAATGCACCGTTGCACTGAATATTGAACAAAAATGCTGATGATGATTGGTAATGAATGTATGATTGAATGTGTGGAATAAATGCATGCAATGACAATAAATATAATAACAAACGATAACACGTCCAAATACCAAGCTGCGAATGTCAACTATCTCGTTGTCAGCAAAGTAAGTGATAATCAACGTGAGTGAGATGATGTGTTCTTAGGTCTTGTATATAGAAAGGTGTCTTTTAACTTTGGAATCAATAGAAGAGACAAGAAGTGTATATTGTCAATAGTCAATAATACAGAATGTTCTCTCCCGAGTATCTGCCCTCCTGTTAGAATATTCCTCTTTCCTAATTCAAAACCAGACTCTGAATTGGGGCCTTTACTCCCAACTGTTGGTTGACTTGAGCTTCGATCTCGACCGTCGGCATTATGAAACATGATCTAAATTTCGACCAATACAAAAATTCTTATATTTGTGAGATCAAGTCCAAACTTGAACCAAAATTTTACTTTTCTATCATTGACATTCAACTTTTTCATCAACTGTCTCATGTGAATGATAGAATTTTCTCCACCGTTGCAATAGGCATAGTAGTCTATTTGTCCGCCAATATAGTTCATCTCAGGATAAAAAACTCATCGACCGTTGTAGTGCAGTTTAATAGTGTACATATTTGGATCTCCAAGAAAAAGAGAAGGAATGATCTTTTTTTGTGTGTTGCATTTAATAGCTCTAACATCAAATCCAATGAATTGATAAAGCAATCTTTAAATATGCAATTTATTTAATTAACTTTGTATCAGCTGCTAACCAATAATATACAATCACGTTGAAACTAACAAGAAAGGACTTTAGTGAAATTCATGAATTTGAATGCTAATGTTTTATGAGATAAAAGTTCTTAATCGTGAAATCTACAATGTAAACTATCATGTACCACTGTAATATATTTGCTTTCTAGTTTATATTTTTTATTTTAGTTTCAACTATCAATCTAATATTGAAGACTAACAGATTGTTAATTTTTACATAGATGAAGTAATTGCAATAAGACAAACTTACAAAGTACGCTAACATAAACAAACAAACACTTTCTGATCGGCTAAAACCCGCCGTGTATTGAATGTATTTATGCCATGATTGCGATATGATCAAAGATTTTATCTAACTCAACAGAATACTCACATGTTGGCATGAATTGTAGCCCACTCTTGAAACGCAATTCCATTATTCAAAAGAATGAGTTTCTTTTTTTATTTATTTTATGTGCCCTAATTAAGAGGAGTTCTGAACCTATCCTTTCACGCGAGTGGAAACAACTAAGGAAAGCAATTCTCGTCAACCAACAAGTATACAAAAATCTACTCAATTATCCATAGATGAGATTATAAAATTGCCCTAAATGGAAGGAGGTAGTAGAGGTGGGCTATGATACGGGCGAAGGATGATATGGAATTTCCCCTCCCTGTATAATTAGGTTTTTAAAGATGTTCCGGTTATGATACCCAAATTACCCGTGGTATTAGCAAAACTTTTGTTTGCGGCGTCAAATTCCGTTAGTATAAGGACTAATATCACTCGCTTCAATTAGCTGAAGGTTAGATGTATTGGGTCAAATATTAACGGGACTAAAAGCACAATTAGGTAATAACACAGGGACGAAAATGGCCATTTCCCCATCTTCTGAAGATATGAATTTGTATTTTTATAAATAAGACATGTTGTTTGATAGAATATATAAGAACTTTTTGTATATAGTAAAAAAAAATAAGAGAATTACATAAAAATACAGTCCACCTATATATATTGCAGCAGAATAATTCAGTTACAATTTTGCAAATCTATAGCCCATTAATAATAGGCCAAAGTTTGAAAAATAAGTATTTTTTTCATATATCTTTTTCTGCAGATCTTCAAGCACAAAAATTCGGTGATTTTTTATTCTTCTTCCCCAAGTTTATATATATTCCTATTCCAGTTACAAAAAATTCAAATTCATATATAATGCAACTTAACAACCTTAAATTTTCTTCTTTTTCAAGTTCCAAATAGCATAACTAAAAATTGAAAAAACTATTGCACGTTCATGATTTTGCAAATAAATCAACAAGAAAAGTCGATTTATACATAGAATGAACATATAAAATTTTAATTTTAGATTTAATTGCACATGTGCATTACATGTAAATGATGTATAACTTTGTATAAACTTGTATATACAATCTCTAATAATGTATATCAGAAAAATAAGACAAAGAAGGAAAAAAAGAAGAAAATGTCAAACATCCATGGATGCCTATTATACACGTATAATGTATATACACACTTATACATTAAAAATATATCTAATTTATACAACATTGTACGCATATATATACACTATACATATTTATACAATATTGTATAAGTGTGTATAAACACTACCTATACAAATTTACACTAGAAACACCTTATGTCCATCACCACATTATGTATAACTACCTATACAACCAATTTATACAACATTGTATGCAAATACACACATTTATACATGTTTATACAATATTGTATAAGAGTGTATAAACACTACCTATACAAATTTACACTAGAAAACACCTTTTGTCCATCACCACATTACAGTTTTCGGTGTTGCTGGTATTGAATTTTTCCGGTGAGATTTTGGCATTCAAATCTGGGCTTCACCAATAGCAAAGGATGAAACAAAAGCTAAGAGAAATAAGAAAACATGAGACGAGGTCGCCGAGAAAACATGAGATGAGGTCGCTGGAGATGGTCTTTTAGGCAAGATCTGATAGTTTTAGGCCTGATCTGATAGTTTTTGGACTGATATGCCAAATTTCATTGTGGTTCCTTAACCTCTTTTTGTCAATTAACTCAAAAATTGAAATCTAATTGACATAGAAAGCGATTATCACGAGTGTGTACAAAAAAATTCTGTAATTTTTAGGAAGGATGAAGAGAGAGGCGAGTAAAGAGAGAGGACAAAGAGAGGGGCTAGTGAAGAGAGATTGAGTATGCCGGGAAAGAAGAAAGAAGAAAAGAGAAAAAAACCTAAAAGTATGTCGTTAATAATGGGCTAAAAACTGAAAAGTTTCTTTCAAATTATATACAAATTGGGCCAAATTGGATAAAGATTTCAAACCTGAGCCATTTTTAGTTGGGCTACCGTGCCAAGTGATTATATATGTAATTCTTTCTATAAAAAAAAAAAGTAATACTAATTGCGTATATTTAAACTCAAGACAATGTACACATTACGAGATTGCAACTTTGTTTTCCTCTGCCTAAAGAATTTAATTATTCTTTTCTTCGTACGTGTATACTGTGTAGAAGATTCTACACCGTGCGTAGAAGATATACAAGAAGAGAATTTCTCCAAGTATTTTGATCTGAGATAAGTATGAGAGCGGGTTAATTCCACGTAACACTGGCACAAGTTCGTACTATGACTCTATCATACAAACCGTTGGATATAAGTGACGAAACGTTCCTCAGGGCAAAATCATAAAATAACCGTGATCCACAAAATAATAAAGCCGGTTTGACAATATCTACCATTTCAGTGGCATCATTATCAACTTTGCTGTTAATGCTACGTCAGCAACGGATTGATGAGAACCCAAATCTTAATGCTAAACGGACATGTGTCGGTTGCACTCTGAACCAAAGACAAACAGACCCCGGATCCGTACGCAAATTCCGCCGGTTACCATCCTTTACAGCCGGTTATTTTGTCTAGTCAACAGATTCCCAAAATCCATCGAACAAATCTACTCAACTTTTTCCTCTATATATGTACCTTTCCTCTATTCTTATTGCAATAGGAAATTCCCCAAACAAACGCGAACAAAACTTTGAAAGATTGATAGGTATGTACACGAGTAGAGTGGTGGCGTTGCAGCAAGCTGTGATGAGGATGATTCAGGGGGTGAAGGATCAAGCAACAAGACGGGGTGACAGTGGAATAAAGACTCTCAAGGACTCTTCTTCATGTGGTTCATCTTCAAGGCAGACGAGGAAGTTCTCTGGTGCTCTCAAAGCAGCTAAGTCTGAGAAAATAAAACAAGCAGAAGAGTCTCTTCGGACTGTCATGTACTTAAGCTGTTGGGGTCCTTAATTTAAGTTCTAGGTGTAACTAATCTTATAACAAAATCTTGTATAGAAATCATATGTATACATCTGTTTGTTTTTTTTAGTCGTGTGTATATATATATAATATATATATATATATATATATATATATATATATATATATATATATATATATATATATATATATATATATATATATATATAAGGGAAAGAGAGTTTTGTGACTGGCTAGTGCAGGTACAATTGTACATTTGACTGAATTTGCAGAACACAAAATATATCTTATACCTTATTTGGAGTTTTTGGCAAAAATCATCCTTCAACTATGCCTCAAAACTAGGATACATCCTTGTGTAATAATAGTGAACAAAAAGCATCCCTTAACTATTCAAAAAATGGCAAGAATCATCCTTCTATTAATTTCCGTTACGAAATTCACAGCTTCAACCAAAACATGTGCCAAGCACGTGACTCCCCCCC
>ML291526.1:0-12049 GCA_005239495.1 Nicotiana undulata
TGTCACCTTCTACTTTCCACTTTCAGCTCTGCCTTATTTTGTATTTCAGAGACAGTCGTATGTATTTATTTCAGACCTTTTGTTGTAGTAACCTCTTAGATAGTCCGTTAGTACGTGACACTAGTTCTGGGATTTGTTTAAGAGTTTCATTTCGAAAATGCTATGTTGCACTTTAGTTATCTTGTTCTTATTTGTTGTTAATGAGTTTTAATTACTTCAAACGTTGGCTTGTCTAGCGGGTTCAACGTTAGACGCAGTCATGGCCCGAAGGTGGGATTTCGGGTCGTGACATCGATCATCCAGATTTGCAAGAGCAAGTTGCACCCCTCAAAGAACTTTCCCCAAGAATGGAAAATTGTCAAGGCGCGGTAGTTCTCAGCCAAAATCATTGGTATAAGGGTACCGTTGGATTTCTTTATCATGAAGTCTGCCATTCTGACCAACCCGATGTCTATGAGTCACTCGCTTCTTGGGAAAATTAGGGTACCCAAGAATGCTACCACGAAAGCTAGTCCTCGGCGGGTTTCCCATTTAGCCTGATTCTTTTGGTGAGTCAGGCCAGTGTTGTTAGCTTCATAGCTCTGTGGATCTCCGTAGCGACTATACAGAAAATAAAAGGTACATAACCCATTGGATAGATGTGGGTCTTGAATGTCTCGGCTAATGCTCCACAGGTCTAGGAATTTGTGTGGAGTTATTGCCCTTGGTGCCATCAGATACCGACTCCTTTTTTCCCTTTTTTTTTATTTCTATTTCTTTAACCTGTCAACACACAAACCGAGACAAATAGATGCACATAGAGCAGGTAAGATGCATCAGGATAGTCTTTTATTTCGCGTACACCTGCCCTAGACGGACCCAATCCCTGTGTTGAGTCCCCTAAGTCAAATGCACATGATGCAAATAGGCATTCCTACTAGGGATCCGGCACGTTGTTTTGTTATTCTAAGTTTGAATCCTGGGGTTTTGTTATAGACCAGGCTTACCCGAGCGGACAGCTCGAGCGGAGGTCGGGGCAGCATACCGGGAATACAAAAGCTTCACCGGCTTTGCAACTTGTCCGTACCTCGTTCTAATATTTGGATATGACTCTAACAGAAAAGAAGTCACACGAAGTGCACACTTCCCATATGATTTAGAAGACTCAGAGAGGAGGGTTTCGATACAATTCATATACAGTCCAAACAATATCAAAGCGGTAAAAATCAGCATTTAGCACATTAGGTTCAAACGTGTAAAAATCAAATAATAAAGCCAAATATAACAGTTATTATAAGCTCGAATTCTTTGAACCCTGAACCAGAGATTCTGGTTCGATCTCCAGCAGAGTCGCCAGAGCTGTCACACCTCCTTTTTCACTACCCCGTATTGATGAAGGGTAATAAGGGAGTTTTTCCAATTAAAGTGACATTATTCGGTTTTGGGACTTATTATTATTTCAGAGTCTCCACCCCGATTTTTGACGATGCTCCGGGACACCGTTTTGTTTTGAGAATCCCAAACCGAGAAAGATTTGACTCTGTTTTGATTTGTCTGCAACCAGAAATCCGAGTAAGGAATTCTATTAACTCAGGAGAAGGTGTTGGACATTCACGAGTTCTGTGGTTCTAGCACGATCGCTTAACTATTAATATTTTGGCCTAAATTATCCGATTATTTACGCATTTTTGTGCATTTAGCCTTTTGTTTTCATTTTTTAACCGCTTTTGACATTTATGGACATATCTTGAAAAATAAGTCACGAGGACGTGCACTTGTCTGCTTTTGGACGTATTACAATTGCGCCACATGAAATGCACCCATAATTGCAACACGTGATTTTATTATGATTTGAAGTTTGAAGATGGGGACATGAGTTGTCGCACCCTAGTGTAGATTACTTGGTCAAGACTAATGGTCGTGATGGTTTTATAATGCCTATTTGAGGCGACATTCGATTATTCTTTGTTCTTTTCATTTGAAGAAGTATTTTAGTTTTAAAATCAATTAGGACCTTTTTGGAATTATTTTGGACAAGTTACGATGGCATATACTTGTTGTTTTTGAGCAAATGGTAAACACGTCACATGAAATGCACCCGTGGTTGCTATGTACATTTTATTAATGTTTGGAGTCGAGGGTCGGGGGCATGAGTTTCCATTCCCGAGTGTAGATTATGGTAATTTTTGAATGATACTTAATTTTACCCAATTTTACACTAAAGGAATCACTCTACCTAAAGGCTTGCCTAAAATGAATTTCATTAGTCTAAAAGACAATATATTTCGGGCTATGGCCACGTTTTATCCCCCAATTGATCACCTTTGGCCATCTTAGTTCGGCTATTTAATAAGAGGTGAGGCTAAGTACATCAATTTAAAGCGCGCATTAATGAAGAGCGGTTTAAAACTTACTAATTTACACAGCATGTTCCAATCAGCCAAACAAATACATGTAGTTATAGCAGAATGTTTTTTTTATTGAACAAATTTACTATTTTCAGAATAGCCTAAATCTATGTTGTTTCTTTCATAATTCATGCGCCCTGATTTCTGTATGTTATTCTAATTCTGGAATTTTAAGAGTATTTTTGAATAACAGATTCGCATCTTTTGAAGTTTTTCTGAGTTATAGTATCTATCTTTACAAACTCGATAGTTATCTAAATAAGAAATGTAGAGAAAGAAAATTTCTTACGAACACCAATGAATTTGAAACATTCACTTTTCAGGAGCTTAAAAGATGTTTATTGGGGAAAGGAAGGGTGACTGATTTTAATACAGATTCATATAAAAGCGTCTTTGAATCACGGAACCTATACCAATTCGTGTGGTAATGCAGTTGGAAGCGAAATACGTAATCTGAATAAGTGTGTCTGCCTATTTGAATACAAGTTTAGTTCAGTCCCTATTACAGATACAAATAAAGATAAACTACATTTCTTGTTTCCGAATCTAAGTTTCTTAACGAAAATAAAGAAAATGAGATAATAAAGGAAACTAAGGGTTGCTGCTCCTGTACAAGCTTCAACAATTCTGCATCTTTTAACATTAGCCTAGAATTATAAGTCCAAAGTTTTCTCTACTTTGGACAACATCATCCACGGACCTTTAGGCATTTTATAAAGATGAATCTAACTACAAAGGAGGTTAGACTCCACTTAATGATGCTCTATTCCATACTTAGGAGAACAGAACATGTTCATGCCTTTCATGGACTGAATCTGACCATAAAAGGGGTCAGATTCAACTCCATGGATGTCATCTTTTATATCTATTGACATTCGACATATACCTATACCATGACTTTGATGTTTCAGCATTTTTCAGAGAACGAATCTGATCATTGAAAGGGATTCAGATTCTTTACTCCGAGGAGCCTTTTGATTACCCACTTATATCCATTGAAAGGATAATTTCAGCAAGTTAAATAACTGCTTATGCACTGTTATGGGACGAATTTGACTATCAAAGAGTCAAATTCATCTACCTTAGTGCTAATATTAACATTAAACTATGTAGAAACTTTAATTATTTAGAAATTTTTAGAGAATGAACCTGACCATTCAAAGGTTCAGATTCTTCAACTCTAATGCCCTTTTAACTACATGCTTTGTACCCTTTTGAATGGTAGACTTCAGCCAACCATACCAATATTTGTGCACTCATTATGGGGTGAGTTTGATTATTAAAGAATCAAACTCATCTACCCAAGTGCAAATTATTCTAATAATATGCTAATCAAATACAAAAAAACTAACATCTAACTACCAAATGCTAAATGCATTTTGAAACTAACAAAAAAATCAGAAACAATCAGACTAATTTCAGGAATCCAGAAGTTACATACATACGTTCAGATTCGTTACCAGCATAATAACAACCTTATTTCAGATTTTTATATTAAGAATAAAAGAGAAGAAGATTCAAATTTGCAAAATCTCAAAAAGAAAACATAACATGAATCAACAATTTTAGCACAAGTTCTAGATTCAATAACTTTGTATAAAGTTCATTGTTACATACCTTTAAAGAGAAAAAACAACAAAAGACTTGACCAAATAAATGTCAAGTGTGCACAACAACCAGCAAGAAGGACGAGAGTTCAGCAACAACAAATCAGCAACCCCAAAAAACCAATGACATCCTCAAGCAAGAAGATAACCTAGAAATTTTTAATATAAATACTTTAAATCTTCAAAAATCAGAATACCCAGGGAAGATGAAAGTTCATAACCAGTCAATCTACTGAGGAATTTTTCTTCAAATGAGATCAGATTTTTTCTTTCTTTGTTTTCTAGTATTCAGTATCCAAGAAACTAATTTTTCAGGCTGCAGAGAGAATTTTCAGAGTGTCCCCCAAAATCCTCCTTTAGACTAAGGGGATGAGGTCTATTTATAGGATATTTTTTAATGGGATACCCTTTGAGAATATTCCTTATCTAGAGCTGAAAATAGTACCAAATAGTACATAGGGCAGCTGTCACCCTTATCTTTTGGGACAGCTGCCCCCTATTCTAGAACATTCTTCCCTTTTAAAAGACCTTTTTACCCTTATAAATCTGATTTCCTAATATACATTACTTGATGTATCCTTTGAAGTCCCTATATTTACCATTGGGTAACCAGGGTTACTTACTTGGGTTTAGTTTTAGTTAATTAACTCTAATTAGCTTACTATTGTTAACTACTAGTTATTTTTAACTATGCTTAAATTAACTAATTAAAGGTTAATTGATTAAATACCTAGAGTTAGTTTTCATACTAATTATCTATGTTTAAATTAATTAATTAAAGTAGGTAAATCAATTTAACTCCTTAAATTAAGTTAACTGATTTAGTCTAGTCAATTACCAAAATTAGAAACTTAACTAATTATTAAGCCCATGTTAACTAATTTGTTTTAGTTAATGAATCCTAAACTAATTATCTTGGACAGATTTCCAGTTAATCATTTATGAGGCTACCTAAGTTAACTTCTAGGTTGAAGAAGTTGGAATTATTTAAAGGTGAAATTAAGTTAATCAATTATTTTTAAACTTAGTTAACTCAAATACACAATTGGTCCTAACTAGTTTGTCTTAAATTAATTAATATAAGTAACTAAGTCGTTAGACTTGATTAATTAAGAGGCTTAATCCCCTACTGATTTTAAACTGGTTTAAGAGGTTGATTAGGTGTTGGCTAATTTTAACTTAGTAGGTTATATTAAGAACTAAACCCTTAATAAAATTAGTAGTCTATTTAGGGGATTATAAAGGTTAGTACCAAATTGGAAGTCATTAGCCAACTACAACTACTAATTCAAAGTTCATGTGACAAGATTAGGGACTAACTTTAATGTTTAAACAAAAGGGTATATGAACCTAGGTTGATTATCTTAGGGGCCAGCAGACTAAGACAGAAACAAGTATACAAAGGTTACAATTTCAAAAATCAGACAAATCAAGGAATCTGAAATGAATTAATTGGGATGAAATCATTCTAAACAATTATTTATGCAAATTCAATGCTAAAGTTGTCAGCAACAAACATGTGCAAGGGAGAATAATCATAATAGAACAAAATCAATACTTAAACAAATAAATTATATCATGCAAAATCGGCAAACGACCCTAAATCCAATTAGCTAGCCCATTCAACTAACAATTGGGTGAAAATCATCCATGAGACAGTAAACTAAAAACTGATTCAGAAACATAAACAACTTAATGAAATATGTAAAACCCTAATCAAGATTTGAATTTAGGTAAGCATGATTATCACCTTAAACTAAACTAAGAAGCAGTAAACAAATAAGGAAAATGACACTTAGGCTAATTGAATCACCTAAATCAGTGCTTGTTCTAGGAAGGAACCAAACCTATGAACATGCTCACTTATATGGGAATGGAGGTTTTAAGAATTACCAGTCGATTAGGACAGGTTCGAACGGGTTCTGGTGACTTGCCGGAATTTGGCCGGACTCCGGCGACCTCCAAAAGTGACTCTTACTTGCATGAATCGACGAATCTTGTCAAGATCCATCAACTCATGTGAGTTTGAGTCACATAGTCTCTTGGGATCGTCTTCAACAAACTTCAGGGTTTCGGTAGTTTCTTAGATCCGGGATTACTCGCAAACGGATAATATTTTGGGGAAACTGATGGTAAGACGTGGTTGAGGGGGAAAAGGGGATTGACTGGTAAGATTTTGGTGCCATTTGGTGGTGCTCCGCCGCCGGAGACGATTTCCGGCCGGCGGAGCGCGGCGGAGGAAGGGTGGGACTAGGGTGGTCCGGTGGCGGCTCTAGGCGGAGCCCGGTGGGTTGAGAGAAAGAATAGAGAGACGGGTTAAGAGAGGAGGGAGGGGTGTTATACTTAGGGGGAAATGAAGGGGGGGGGGGGGAAAATTTGGGGATATTTATTTTTTAGGGNCGATTTCCGGCCGGCGGAGCGCGGCGGAGGAAGGGTGGGACTAGGGTGGTCCGGTGGCGGCTCTAGGCGGAGCCCGGTGGGTTGAGAGAAAGAATAGAGAGACGGGTTAAGAGAGGAGGGAGGGGTGTTATACTTAGGGGGAAATGAAGGGGGGGGGGGGTAACATTTGGAGATATTTATATTTTAGGGCTGGGAAGTTCCAGCCGTTTGATCAAAATAGATCAACGACTGGGATTATGTCACTTGGGCAAACGGGGATCGTTTTAGGTGTAACGGGGGCTGGACCAGGTGAGGGGAAATTTGGGTTGGGTCGTTATGGGTAGTGTAGAGAAATGTTTTGGGCCTGGGTAATTCCAGCCCAGGTCCCTTTAATTCACTTTTTCTACTTATGATTAATTAAATTAAAACTAAACAAAAATGTTATAATTAGTCCTAACCTAGTTTTTGTCCGATTATAATTTAATTAATTAAAATCACACCATTTAATTTACTCCTAATCAATTAAAGGACAAATTTCATAATTTTGCTAAAAGAAATAATTAAATTGAGAAATTATGTAACGACCAGGTCGGTCATTTTGAGAGTTAGCACCTTGATCCCCTGATAACTGTTTCTCCTATGTCTTCTTATGTTTAAGGAACGTGTCGGAGTGTTGAGTGATGTTAATTGGAGTGTTTTTGGACATATAGTCCTTTAAGATGAGTTTCAACCTTAGAAATTGGGTTGTAGCGGGAGCTGTGTGAATACGGATCCGAAATGGAATTCTGTCGACTCCGTTAGCTCCGTTGGGTGATTTCGGGGTCGAGAGCGTGTTCGGATTGTATTTTCAAGGTCGGATGTAGATTTAGGATTGAATTTGCGAAAGTTAGAATTTTGGCGATTTCGGCCGATAGGTGAGATTTTGATATCGGACTCGGAATGGAATTCCGAAAGCGACAGCAGGTCCTGAATGTCATTTTTGACCTTTGTGCAAAATTTGAGGTCATTCGAACGAGTTTAGACGTGGTTCGGCGTCGAATGTGAATTCTTAGAAATTCCTAAGTTCTTAGGCTTGAATCTATGCATATTTGAGTATTTTGATGTTGTGGGATGTGTTTTTTAAGGCTCGACCAAGTTTGGATAGGGTGTTGGGATCAGTTGGTGGTTTTGGTTGAGGTCCCGGGGGCCTCGGGGTTGTTTCGGATGCTTAATGGAAGAATTTGGAACTTGGCAAATTGCTGAACTAGGCTCCTTCTTGTGTTTTTGCACCTGCGAAGGTTTCCTGCAGGTGAGATGGGGTGGTCGCAGGTGCGATGGTAGGGGAGGTTGACCAGTGGTCGCAGGTGCGACTTGGGTCCTGCAAGTGCGGAACCACAGGCGTGACAAAACGACCCCAGTTGCGGCCCCAGATGATCTTAAGTGACTTCTGCACCTGCGATAGAATTTCCGCAGGTGCGGTACCGCATGTGCGGTGAAAGGGACCGCAGGTGCGAGATCCCTGTCTGTTTATTCAAAAAATCCGAGGGTTTATGCTATTTTCACCATTTTGAATTGTGGGAGATCGGGTGTCACGATCCAAATTCCGCTATGGTCGTGATGGCGCCCAACACCGGGGTCAGGCAAGCCAACACCTATCTTACTAGTGAGGTTACTTTACATGTTTAAGTGATAAGAACCTCTTTCGGGTTTTTAACGTAAGAAATTCGTTAAAACAACATTTAAATGTAAGCACGTGGGATTATGTAATTCAAAGGTATTGCAAGAACATACAACTCCGCAAAATAATAGGAAAAACTAGAATGTGTGCCAGAACCTAGTGTCACAAGTCAACAGGCGACTGAGAGAATAACAAAATACTACTGGTAAATACAATACTGTTTGAAGGGTGATAGACAATAACATCTAAAATGTGAGCAGGGGACTCCACAGCGTTGCCGAGATCGCCAAGGAAAATAGCTCACCGTGTAATCAGCTAAATGGGAAACTCTCAACAATGACCACCGGAGTAGTGACCGGTTGCAGCCGCCTCAGAACCTGTACAATTAAGTACAGAAGAGTAGCATGAGTACATATATTTAAATATGCACCCAGTGAGTATCCCGTGTATACTCGAAGAAGTAGTGACGAGAAGTAGACGTATTACTCACTCGGTCAACAGTAATAATATGTTGCAATAATATTAAAGAGGAACAATAAATATGGAAAGCAGGTAGACTTAGAACAGTCAAGTATGCAAGTAAAATCTCCCTTTCAATACCCGAAAACAATAGCAAATAAAATTCCGAAGTTTCCTTCCAAGCTAAACAATTTGAATAAGGATAACTTATGATAAAAACTCACAGACAAATAAATAGCATGTAATATGCCGAAGCGTACGGCCGAAGCGTCACAATATATTAAATGTGCACTGCCAAGGGTCGACGACCCGAACCATAGATGCATCTATTACTCCGCTCACAAATCGATCATGTGACGCGGTTAACATAATATAAGGCTACCCCACTCACGAATCATACCTGTGACCCGGGTGCTCGTAACATACACATAGTTATCAGGAGAAACCTTAAGAGAAACTCCGGGTACAAATATGAAACATAGGATTTACATTTAGTTTACATGATACTTGCTAACATTTCCACACCAACTCCAGGGATATCAACCAAACCAAATGTATATGCAAAGACACAGGCAAGACACGTATAAGCATGCTTTTGAGTCCTAAAGCTACCCGAAATGGAATAATAGTTGCTACGTACGGACTCTCGTCACTTGGTGCATACGTAGCCCCCGCAAATAAGATCATTCAATCAATCACAATCACCTACGAGGATAATTCCCTCTTACAAGGTTGGAAAGGAGACTCACCTCACGTATACTCCCCGAGTCAAGAAAGTGCCCGACACTCGAAACTCGTCGCCCAAGGACTCGAAACTAGCCAAATATTATTTAAATGCATCAATATACGCTCAAAAGTACGAAATTCTACTACTAATTAGGCTAATTCATCATTCTTGAAAAAATTCCAAAATACACCCCCAGGCCCACATGCTCGGATTTCGGAAATTTTCGAAGAAATCATTCACCCATAGCCTAAGGATCATTAATATATAATCTTTGTATGATTTCATGGTTGAAAAGTAGTGAAATTCCTAAAGATCCATCAACCCTAGGTCTTGGCTCTAACCCATGATTTTCCCTTAATTAGGGTGTTAATCCACCTAAAAGTTCATGTATTTAACTTAAATGGAAATAAAAGTTACTTACCTCTCAGTTTCTAGGTGAAACTCCCTTTTGAAGAGCTCCAAAAATCGACCCAAGTGAAGAAAAAATGGAGAAAATGAGCCTAAGTCCTGTTTCTAAGAAAATACACTGCCCAGGTGTTACTCTATACGAACGCACCCTGGGCAGTGCGTTCGCGAATGCTTAATTGACCAGGACCACATTGGGCTTCTACGCGAACGCGAGGGAGGGGCCGCGAACGCGGAGGCTAGATGGGCTAGACCTTCGCGAACACGGCTGGACGTGTGCGAACGCGAAGGCAAACGGCAACTGGACCGGCCTAATAGGCTGGACCCTATGCGAACGCGACGGAGGGAGGGCGAACGCGAAGGCCAGGAGGACCAACCCATCGCGAACGCGGTTGGGGAACGCGAACGCGTAGAGCATCCGTAGCCCGTGCCCAATTCCTTCTTCGCGAACGCGGTCACCCTCCCACGAACGTCAAGAAGGAAACCAGATACAGAAAATTCTGGGAGTTTGAATTTAGCTCCGGGAGGTCCGAAACTCACCCGAGCCTCCCGGGACCCCGTCCAAAAGCACTGACAAGTCTGTATACATGATACGGACTCGCTCAAATTCGCGGAACGTGAAAAATAACAACGGAACTACGGATTCAACCCCAAACCCAAATTGAATCAAACTTTGAACTTAGAGTTTTAGAATTCGGTTTCAAGGCACCGAACCGACCTACACTACCTAGAATGATACCAAACTTTACAGGCAACACATAATAATCATATTTAACTTGTTCCGGGCTCCGGAACCATGATACGGGCCCGGTAACCCTGTTTTCGCATTAATTACCCTTTACAAAAACCTTTATATTTTTCAGAAAATAATTTTCTTTAAAAATTTATTTCTCGATCTTGGGACCTCGAAATTTGATTCCGGGCATATGCCTAAGTCCAATATTTTCCTACGGACACTCCGGGACCATCAAATCACGGGTCCGGGCCCGGGCCCGTTTACCAAAAATGTTGACCAAAGTCAACTTTAATCAATTAATTATTAGAATTCCAGTTTTTCATCAAGTTTTTACATAGAAGCTTCCCGGCTACACGTACGGGATGCGCATGCATATCGAGGTGGAATTAACACGGGATGACCGTTTGGGTCATCACATCGGGAGAGGCGATTCCTGAGGGGATTTTGCTTTGGTATTCAAGGTAAGTGATTCCTAATCATTGTATTGGTAAAAAATATAGTCTTACACGTGTACAGATTTTAGATGAGTCAGCTAGCCAGGTGGACCAATCAAAATATCACACGCGGATGCGAGATAAAGAGGTACGGGCAATGCAAGGAATTAGCCACGGAAAAGATCACTAAAGAAAAAAGGCATGGTCACAGCGAATCCGGACCCAATAACAGGCCGATTCAAAGATCAACACTCAATGCCTCGTACGTTACGCAATTCCTAAAATAACAGTTACTAGTCATTTTTATAACGCCTCATAAATGTAATAATTAAGCATTAAATAGGCTTTATGACAGTAATACAAACGTTGTACTAGGAAAATATTCCTATAAAAGGAATGTCAATGTAACAAACAGGGGATCGGATTTCGAGCAATATAAGTTACTGTTTCTTTTTTATTCTCAATGATTGCTTTTTATTCTTTGTTTGATTGATCCGATTATCAGTAACCCGAGTTTTTCCTGAAATTAAGCTTTTGTCAAAAAGGTTCGTTTTTTGGTTAAACAAATTAGTTCCGTTACCGGGAATCTGATAATCATCGTTTTCGCTACCAATCGATATCCATAAAATCATGTCAAATTCCAAAAACAACAACGTTGACAATAATGACGATAACAACCAGCAAAGGAATGAAACCCCAGCTTCAACTCCTCCTCGAGGAACTCCACGAACTTCGAGAGAACCATCTCCTGAAAGANCAACATATAAATCCTTAGGAGATACTACCCCAGAACTCGATATTCCAGTTATTTACAATTTATAACAAATATAATGCGGAATATAACAGCGATATGAGGTAGGGTCGTAGATACAAGCTGAGCCACAGCTAGGCCAAATATATACAACCCCGAACCCAAACATAACTACAACAAGTGTGTGCCAGGACTAGTGTCACAGTGTCAACGGGCCGCTACATAGATACAGCAACTGAAATATATATACAAAAATACAAGCCGCAGTCTGAAACAAAAGACAGAGCAAAATGAAACTAGAAGGCTCCAAAGGTGCTGTCAGGATGATGCCAAGAAGACAGCTCACCGTATGGAGTGACACCGCGATCAGTATCTATCAGTAGAAGGGCGACCAGACGGACCAGCCTCAACACCTGCACAATTAAGTGCAGAAAAGAAAAGAATGTGCAGCATGAGTACATATAAACAAATATGTACCCAGTGATTATCCCGTCTAAACTCGTAAAG
>ML291530.1:0-48169 GCA_005239495.1 Nicotiana undulata
GAGGAAGAGAGTAAAAGCACGAAGGGTGATGCCGTGCTATTGTTTACTTTTCCGACATTTATAGTGTTTCGTTGTCAATTATGTAGGATTGTTTCGCTGGATTACTTCTATCTGTCGATGTGGTTATTTTATTCCACTTGTTCCCCTTTTACTGCTCCCGTATCCCATACCTGCCTGTTTATCACCTGCCTTGTGATATTTCCTGTTANCAAGTCTAGCCTCGTCACTACTTCGGCCGAGGTTAGGCTTGGCACTTACTCAGTACATGGGGTCGGTTGTACTGATACTACACTGCACTTCCTTGTGTTGTGCAGACCTTGCTACCGGACCCCGTGGAGCGTTCTGAGGGAGATACCTTCAGTCCACGTCAGAGCTTCGAGGTATACACTGTCATTCGTGGATCCCGAGGCTTCTTTCCTTTACCGCTTCATTGTCTTTCTCCTTATTTTCAAGACAATGTTGTAGTTTCATTTCCAGACTTGTATTTAGCATTCCAGTAGTTTGTCCGTGAGATTGTGACACCCCGGTTTTGGGATTGTTCGTTGTAGATGTCTTGTCATTTCATTTTGAGTTTCTCAAAGATATTATTATTATTTCTCCGCTGTGAAACAATTGGAGGGATTTGGAAGGCCCAGTAAAGTTTAAGATTTACTAGTGTGGGAAGTTTTACGTTATTTAAGTTTATCATGTCTTTATTCTCCGCATTTTTTTTAGTTTCGTTATTTTTATTAAGCATTGCTTACAGGATTTTGTTTGGAATTTGTTGAAAGTGACGACCCATCGTTTCGTTCAGTATTAAATGATTTTAAATCACTATTGCAAGTTATACGTTGGCTGGCCTAGCGGGTTCAACGTTAGGCGCAGTCACAACCCAAAGGGTGGGAATTTGGGTAGTGACAAAAATAGAGTAGTTCCACACACAATAAAATATAAGAACGATTAGGAACTTCAAATAGAAAGAATTCACTCACTCTCAAAAACAACATTCATATGCCACAAAAGATGAACCATAGGCTTGCCCGTAGTGTACTACTCTACTAATTGAGTTCATTCAGTCAAGGATTAAGTAGGAATTTTAACTGGTTGTAATGTAGGATGTGGGACGAGTATGATACATACATTTAGATATATGAGTCCCTAAGCACTTTAACAAAGACACTTTAACATTCAAAACATCACACTTATGTTAAACCATGCTCCACCATGACATCCACATGCATTAACTCCCAAATTAATTAAGCACCATTACATCAAAAGTTACCAATTATCAATGAATGTCTTTCACAACAGTACAACTACTTTTTTCCTTTTCTTGTTCAATTCAAGTGGCTCTTGCTTTTTACAAAAAGTGCACCTTTCTCCTTTTTTATTAGTTCCACTCAAAAGCCATACCAACCACACCACACTTCAGTTTTTACAACGTTCATAACAATTTTAAGTGCTCATGAGAGGTACAAGGTTCAAATAGGTGGTCAATTCAAACAAATGGGTAAGTCTTGTAATGCGGTTGCCAAATAAAACATGATTACAGGCTCAAAGGAGTTAACTGAGATACATAACAATTAGGTGGGTAACAACATATAGTTGGCTCAACAAAGAAATGCCTAAATCAGTTCCAAGACTGAACAAAACTACTACTTCGCTTTGCAAACACACGGGGCAAGTTATAGACATCAAATGCAATGCACAAAATAATAAAAAACCTCACACTCACATGGAACATAACTTACTCAAGATTGGATTATCAAGACACTCTAGTCAAAGCAGTTAAGCAAAGTTAAGATCATCCAATTTAAGGTACTTATACAAGAGTCAAAACTGAGCCTAAGCGTCACAACTAATGCACATACTATTCTCAAGGCTAACAAAGCCAAGAGATATTTCTTTTATTTCAAATCATAGCACAAGGTTCCCTACTCCTAATAAAAATAAAAACTAACTATCCCCAATTCAAAAGAAATCCTTGGAAAAGCACCGTGGCACAAAGAAAAACCAATGGGGAATTAATACACTAACTGCAAAAGAAAATATTTTTTTGTATTTTATTTTAGACTTAAATTCCTCAAGAAATCCGATGAATTGATATCCATCGTCCGAAAAAATGGAAAATTTTAAGAATTTTATGGTTTTTAAATTTATTTCTCTATCGCTAATACTAAAACTAACAAAAACTAAAACAAAAATTAAAATTAACGTACATACATCATTCAAATATATCCCCCACCCCACACTTTCAGTTGTGGCATGTCCCCATGATACACAATTAAAAAGCATAAGGTAAAGAAAACTTCCCTGGATTTTCTTCTTTTTCCGAAAACATATGAGCTCCACTCCTAATTCTGAATTCATTCCTCGTTTTCGCTCCTTGGGATTTTTTATGGAGCTCATTCAGCCCAATTCTTATGAGGATACCTACAGGACCCACTCTATTATTTCTTTCTTGTCCTATCTTAAGCAGTGAATTGCTCGTTCATGGTCATTGTTAACTTTTTCCTGCATACTTTCATATGATCAATCCATACATATTCATGTAAATTCTAAAAAACAATCCACACGATCAAGGTTAGAATAAGAAAACAAGGACGAAAGGTCAAGTGAATATTCCCTTGGTATATCCTAGACCAATTATTTCTCATCCTCTTCTACTAAATATTGCCGATGTGGAAAGGTGGATGAGGGTTCGAACTCTTCTTTCGTTGCTTCACACTCAACCACAGTCTTATTTTTTATCATCTCAGTTGAATCAGAGCCTTCTTGTACGGTGGAAATCTCCCTCTGTAGACGCTCATCCTCTTGAGTAGGCTCATTCTCGCATGGTATCACCTCCATATATTCCCCATCATAACTCAATGATCTTTCAGAAAGTGTACTCAATATATGACTCACTTGCATTGTTAGGTTGTTAATGGTTTCATCATCATGTGTATATCTCTTTACCTGCTTATTTACGAACTTATACACAGTTTATCCAAACTATCATTCTCCCCTTGAGGTGGTTGTCTCACTTCGCTTTCATCCTAGTTATAATAAGGGTATTCATCCCCATCATAGTCAAGATTATGCCCATATGAATCTTCATACGTGTACGAACTAGAAACATGGTGAGACTGTTCAAAATACGAACCATAGAAAGAATTCATACCTTCTTGATTGTCTACCCATAGATGATTCCCACTGCGCTTAAAACACACAACAAACCCCTAATAATATTCAGCTGCTAACTCTTCAACCGTTTTCTTAGGCTGGTTGTACTCCATCTTCACGACATTTAGAGTTCAATATCTACGATATCTTCTCTAACGTTTTAGGTGCTACAAAACAAATCTTGAAAAGAAGTTACCTAGTAAAGAAAATAAAATAGAAAAACAAAAATGAAAGAAAAAAAACTAAAACCTAATTCCTGAATTACCACTACAAACTATCTCAGACACTATTGATTGCCAATCTCCGGTAACGACGCCAAAAAATTTGACGAGCTTGAAACACCCACTAAAATATACTTGCTAGTGGAATATAGTATAGAAAATATCGTATCCACATGGATTGGATTTAAACAGTGTTTTTGTAGCTTGTAGTCTTATTGCTATTCAAGATGATCAATAATTTAGGGTTGTGTGAATTAAAACTTAAATTAACTAACAGTCTAACTATTGGCTGGTGATAATTTCAGCAAGTGAAAGCAAGAAGATATCAGTAGGGGTTGGTTGGACATGTGCAAGATACTTGCTTGGGAATTAACTCTAGTTACTTCATTATGGTTCAAGTGAGTCTCCCGAATTCACTCTATTATTAGTTCGAACGTTAATTAGAAACTCCTCTCTCGATTAAATATCAACCTCACAATATAAGTTAAGTTAAGCTTAATTAAGATATGCAGGAATTCGTAGTGAGTTAATATTTAGGAGAACCTATTTCGATTATCCTCTAACTAGGTCTAAACATTAATTCAACTAGCCTATTTTGATTACTAAGGAGAATCAACAAATTTAACCAACAAGATAATGCAAAAACTCACAAATTATGCCTCTTTCGATTGCATAAACACGTGAATATATAAGTAATAATAAAAATACCCAAAACGGTTCAAAACATAAAACTAGATTTAATATCCACAAACAATTCTCAAAACACCAAATCTATCAATCCCTAAGGTAGAATTATTCCATGGATATGGAGAAATTTAGCACAATTAAGTTTAAGTCAAAAGAAAACATAAAATATCCAAACCCTCGTCTGGAGTGAGGATGAATGGGGAAATCCTTGCGCTCTTCCTTCTCGCGCTTCTCCTTAGCTTCCTTAAGTCTAAATTATTTAAAAAGTCTCAAAAATAACGTTTCTATATATATATATATATATATATATATATATATACCATGTAGGGTCAGGCCCAAACGTATACACCTTCTCCTACCCAAAAAGGACACTTTTCCCATACATGACATCCGCGGCCGCGCACTTGGAAGTGTGCCCACAAACTTGGCTGCACACTTTTCATAGTTTCTGCCTCATATGCGCGCTCAGTGCGCGGCTGCGCACTTTGCACCCTGTTATATTGGGTATTTGAAAAAAACGTAAACTATGAACATTGTAGCCCTTTAAATTAGCTTTCCAAAGATACATAGTGGATCCCAAATGGAGATCTGAGTGAAATGTTGTGTATTTTAATAGACAGTGAACAATATGCCTGCTCGATTCTTCATTTCGTTTCACTATCATCCGTTGATCACCGAACATGATCTTGGCTTAATTCCTTGGGCTTTTACTCAGATTTCGAAGCTCCAATCACTTGAATTCATTTCATAATATCTACATAGCTCGGAATCACTCCTAGAAGGCATCCAATGCTCCATTAGTGCAAAACACTGATGATTAAAACTCAAACTCAACTTAAGTGCAGTAAATTAGAATGTAATAATTAGCTAAAACATGAGATTATAGCCTACCATCACCCGGTACCGTATTTGTTTTGGGCAACCATGGTGGTCAGTAATTACTATTGTGAGTATGCGAGTGATGAGCTATATTATGTGATAATATCTTAGGTTATAGTTATGGCTTGGCACCACTTGTTTACACTTATACAATGGGTAGATGTGAGATTCGAATCTTTTAATGAATTCTAGATGTTGGAGATTAGGTTCTAAGGTTAAGGACCAAGGTTGAAGTAAGGATCTATAGTTGTGTTATGTTGGCAGGATTAATGGAGTGGGGTGACGTGGATCACACGGGGTATGTGCATGGTAAGGTTACGCCATGATTTGATAGCTTTGGAACGACTCCTGGCACGTTCGGGGACGAACATATGTTTAAGTGGGGGAGGATGTAATGACACGAGTGGTCGTTTTGAGCATTTGCACTTATCTCGGTAGTTTTAGTGCACGAGTATCTACGCATGATATATCTCGGTAGTTTTAGTGCACGAGAATCATTAGTTTTGATTTTCAAGTTATTCGGAATCGATTTGGAAGAATGAATTTCAACAATGAAGCTTTAAGTTGGAAGAGTTGACCAAGTTAGACATTTTAGAATTTGACCTCGGCTTGGAGTTTTGATGGTTCTATTAGGTTCAGATAGTGATTTTGGACTTGGGCGTATGCCCGAATTTGCATTTGGATATTTCTAGAAGGATTAAACACTAAATGACGACACTTGGAAACTTGAAGGTTTGGAAAATTCATAAGTTTGACCTGAAGTTGCCTTCTAGGATATTGGAAATGGATTGTAGTTCCGGAACTGGAATAACTTCAATATGTCATTATGGACTTGTGTGAAAAATTTGAGTTCATTCTGGATTGATTTGATATGATCCGGCGCCAGTTATAGAAGTTGAAAGTTCATAAGTTCAATAAGTCCGATTTGAGGTGTGATTGTAATTTTAATGTTATTTGATGTGATTTGAGGCCTTTAGTAGGTCTGTGTTGTGTTACGAGACTTTTTGGTATCAACAGACGAGGTCCCGAGAGGCTTGAGTGAGTTTCGGGTACGTTTATGTTGTGTTGCGCTTGTTTTTGATGCTTCAGCGTCATTTCCTCAAGTATACATAGTTTCATATTAAGCAAATAAGCTCCAAATTCAGTTTTTATTGAAGCATTAGATCTGTATCGTAATTTCAGAGTCATATAAAAAAGAACTGTCAAAATTGTGATTGTAGTGACGAGCATTTAAAATCATATAAATTTCAAAACATAACACAGCAGTGGAAATAACCAGATCTAAAAAGTAATTAAATTTCGAACATCTCGTAAAACTCTAGCTTCCAATGGAAACTTGTTTAAAACATTTGTTCAACATTTCAATAGAGGATCAGTGTAAAAGAAGAGTAAAAACAATAATCTCAGAAAAATAAGCCCCTCGGGCAAAGTATCACTCACAAATATAGCCCCTCGGGCAAGCCTCTCAGTCAATCGTGACTCAACTCTCGTCAATCAGCACTCACGCTCAATAGGTACCTCATAATAATCGTTGCGGCCTGCAGCCCGATCCATAAACATATGGTCGTCTGCGCTAACTAGTGGTGTGCTGACTCCGGAGGGGCTCCTACAACCCAATTGCTATATCGCTGCAGCGTGCAGCCCGACCCAATATCGCTGTGACGTGCAACCCGATCCATATATATATATATATATATATATATATATCACGCTGTGGCGTGCAACCTGATCCATAACTATCCTCACAATCCGGCCCTCGACCTCACTCAATCATCATCCTCACAAGCCACCCGGGCAATTCAGTACAAGTTAGGGAACTCAACCCAAAATATTTTTCATATACTTAAATATAACGTGATGAACAGGATTTTACAGTAAACATGTATAAATCATGACTTAGAATATATTTTCTATCAAACATAGTGTGAGGACAGTAGTAAAATACCCCTGAGGGTCAAAACAGTACGGCACAAGGCCCCAAACATGGCATTCGGCCCAAGTTAATAGGATCATTTCTAAAACACATGGAAATCATATAAAATTTATCAAATACGCAACTTTACATTTTCCACGGGACAGACCAAGTCAAAATCCCTACCGGTGCACGCCCACACGCCCGTCACCTAGCATGTGTGTCACCTCATTTATAAAAATAGTATGAAATTCAAGGGTTTCATACCCTCAGGTCTAGATTTACAATCGGTACTTACCTCAAACCGGATGAAAATCTACTCCGTGATGCCCTTGCCGCTCGACTCGACCTCAAATTGCCCCGAATCCATTCAAACTCAAATTCATATAATTACTCGTTAAAGGAACGAAACCCACGCGAAAATAATCAAATTACATCAAAAATCCTGAAATTGGCCAAACCGGACCGCTGAGTCCACGTCTCGGAATCCGATAAAAATTTCAAAACCAGAATCCTTATGCTCTCACGAGTCCATATATACCTAATTCATCAAAATCTAAACTCGTTTACCCCCTCAATCACCCAATTTCTTAGTCTCAAGTTTCAAGCACTAATTCCCCAATTTTAACCCTTGAATCTCACAAATTTCATGCTTAATCAGTTAGAAATCACCAAAGAATTGAGTATTGAGTTAAAAAACGTTACCTCAAAGTGATTCCCCTTGAATCCCTCTTCAAAACCCATCAAAAAGCTGCAACTCCGAACATAAATGGTGGAAAATGACCCAAATTTCGCGAAGGCAAGAATATATATGTTCTGCCCCAGGGATTCCGCACCTGCGGACAATTTCTCGCACCTGCGCATCCGCACCTGTGGTCCTAGGTGCGCACCTGCGAACTCCACTTAAATTCCAAGTTCCGCATCTGCGGCTCACAACTCGGACCTGCGGGCTTGTAGGCGACAAAACGCATGCATCTGCGCTCCCAGGCCAAGCCTCCCTTTTCCGCATATGCAAGTAGCCCTCCGCACCTGCGATCATCGCACCCGCGGCTCTCTGTTCGCAGGTTCGGCCACACCAGAAAACTTGCACCGGCAACAATGTTGCTGCATTTTCCAAGTCCAAACCTTCTGATGACCATCCAAAATCACCCCGAGCCCCTCGGGGCCTCAACCAAATATACCAACATGTTGTATAACATCAGACAAACTTAGTCAAAACTTCGAAACACTCAAAACAACACCAACGCTTAAGGATTTCTAAACTTTTGAAATTCGCCAACGATGCTGAAATTAACAAAACCACGTTCGAATGACCTGAAATTTTGCACACACATGACAAATGACAGTACGAACTTATTCCAACTTCTGGAATTCCATTCTGATCTCGATAGCTAATTTTCCACTACCGACCGGAAATTGCTAAAAATCCAATTTGGCCAATTCAAGCTTAATTCTACCACGGACCTCTGAATAACATTCTGAACATGCTCCTAAGTCCCAAATCACCTAACGAAGCTATCCGAACCATAAAACCCCAATTCTTAGATCATTTACCTGTAAGTCAACTTCCGATTGACTTTTCCAACTAATTAACAAACTTAAGAGACTAAGTGTTTCATTTCTCTCCACAATAACTTTGATCCCGAACCAATCAACCTAATATAACATGAAAGAGCTGAACCACACAAAATGATGCAGAAATGAGGGAAACGTGGCTAAACTCTCAGAACGACCGACCATGTCGTTACATTCTCCCCCTCTTAAATAAACGTTCGTCCTCGAACGAGTCTAGAAACATACTTGGAGACTCAAATAGGTTTGGATATATGTTCCATATCTCCCGCTCGGTCTCACATGTGGCCTTCTCCACCAGTTTCCCTCTTCACTGCACCTTAACTGAAGTTATATCCCTTGACCTCAACCTACGGACCTGAAAACACAAAATAACTACCGGCTCTACCTCATAAGTCATATAACACTCTAGCTGAACTGTGTTGATGTCCAAAACATCAGACGGGTTAGCCACATTCTTCTGAAGCATGGAAACATGAAACACTGGATGCACACTTGACAAGCTAGGTGGCAAAGCAAGTCTATAAGCCACCTCCCCTATCTTCTGAAGCACCTCAAAAGGCCCAATGAACTGGGGACTCAACTTGCCCCTCTTACCAAACCGCATAATACCCTTCATGGGTGACACCTTGAGCAGAACCTTTTCCCTAACCATGAAAGATACATCCCAAAACTTCCTATCCGCACAACTGTTCTGCCTAGATTGCACCGTGCGAAGTCGCTCCTAAATTAACATCACCTTATCTAAAGCATCATGTACTAAATTTGTACCCAAGAGTCTAGCCTCACCCGAGTCAAACAAACCGACCGGAGATCTGCAGATCCTCCAATACAATGCCTCGTACGGAGCCATCTGAAAACCTCGACTGATAGCTATTATTATATGCAAACTACCCGAGTGGCAAAATTTGGTCGCATGAACCCCAAAATGAATTACACAAGTGCGCAACATGTCCTCCAGTATATGAATAGTGCGCTCGGACTGCCCTTCCATATGAGGGTGAAAAGATGTGCTCAACTCGACCTAAGTGCCCAACTCTCTCTGCAAGGCCCTCCAAAATTGCGATGTGAACTGATTACCTCTATCAGAAATGATGGAAACTGGAACACCATGCAGCCGAACAATCTCCCGTTTTAAATCTCAGCTAACCACTCCGAAGAATAAGTAGTCTTAAAAGGAATGTAGTGCGAGAAGTTGGTCAGCGGATCCATATAACCCAAATAGCATCGAACTTCCTCGAAGTCCGTAGGAGCCCAACTACAAAGTCCATGGTGATCCGCTCCCTCTTCCATTCCGGAATATCTAACCTCTGATGCAATCCACCTGGTTTCTGGTGCTCAAACTTGACATGCTGACAATTGAGACACCGAGATACAAATCCAACAATATCATTTTTCATCCACCTCCACCAATAATGCCGCCTCAAACCCGTATACATCTTCGCAACGCCCGGGTTGATGGAATACCGTGAGTTGTGGGCCTCCTCAAGAATCAACTACCGAAGCCCATCTACATTAGTCACACATATCCGACCCTGTATCCTCATCACACCATCATCACCAATAGCTACATCACTGGCATCACCTCGCTGGACCCTGTCCTAAAGAACAAGCAAGTGTAGGTCATCATACTGGCGCTCTCTAATATGGTCATAAAGAGAAGATCTGGAGACTACGCAAGCCAACACCCGGCGGGGCTCCGATAAATCAAATCTCACAAACTGGCCCGCTAAGGCCTAAACATCAAGTGCTATAGGTCTCCCTCCTGCTAGAAGATATGCTACTCCCCAAACTCTCTGCTCGGCGACTCAAGGCATCGATTACTACATTGGCCTTCCCCGGATGGTATATAATAGTGATATAATAGTCTTTTAGAAGATCCAACCATCTCGGGGTGCGCAAATTCAAATCCTTTTGCTTAAATAGTTGCTTCAGACTACGGTGATGAGTAAAAACCTCACAATGAACCATATACAAATAATGTCGCCAAATCTTCAAGGCGTGAATAATGGATGCTAACTCAAGATCATGCACCCGATAATTCTTCTAATGAGTCTTCAACTGGCATGAGGCGTAGGCAATCACCCTACCCTCCTGCATCAATACATAACCAACGCCTATCTTCGAGGCATCAAAATACACGGTATAAGAACCAGAAGCTGATGGAAAACTAACACTGGAGTTGTGGTCAAAGCCGCCTTGAGCTTCTGAAAGCTCTCCTCACACTCGTCCGACCACCTGAACGGAGCACCCTTCTGGGTCAATTTGGTCAAGGGAGAAGCACTAGAAGAAAACCCCTCCACAAAGTGACGGTAATTTCTCGCCAAACCAAGGATGCTCCTAATTGCTGTAGCTGAGAACGGTCTGGGCCAACTCTATACCGCCTCTATCTTTTTCAGATCTACCTGAATACCCTCACTGGATACCACGTGCCCCAAGAAAGCTACTAAGCCAAGCCAAAACTCACTCTTGGAGAACTTTGCATAAAGCTTATCCTCCCTCAATCTCTGCAATACAACCCTCAAATGCTGAGCATGCTCCTCCTGGCTACGCGAATACACCAGGATGTCATCAATGAACACAATAACGAAGGAATCCAAGAATGGCTGAAATACGTTGTTCATCAAATGCATGAATGTTGTTGGGGCATTGGTCAGCCCAAACACATCACCAATAACTCAAAATGGCCATAACGGGTCCTGAAGGTCATCTTGGGAATATCTGAATCCTGAATCTTCAATTGATGATACCCAGATCTCAAACAAATCTTAGAGAACACTCTGGCTCCAGGAAGCTAGTCAAACAAATAATCAATACGAGGAAAAGGATAATTATTCTTAACTGTAACTTTGTTCAACTTCCTGTAACCAATACACATTCTCGTGGAACCATCATTCTTCTTCACAAATAACACCGGTGCACCCCAAGGTGACACACTAGGCCGAATGTCTTATTTATCTAGGAATTCCTGAAGCTGCTCTTTCAATTCCTTCAACTCCGTCGGTGCCATACGATATGGTGGAATAGAAATAGGCTGAGTGTCTGGCACAAAATAAATACCAAAATCAATATCCCTATCAGTCGGCATGCCCAGCAGGTTTGCAGGGACCACATCCGGTAAATCACGGACCATAGGAACATAATCAACACTGGAAGTCTCAACACTGACATCTCTTAGAAAAGCCAAATAAGACAGACACCCTTTCTCCAGCATACACTGAGCCTTCAAGTATGAAATCACCCTACTCGGCACATAATCAATAGAACCTCTCCATTCCACCCTCGGAAATACCACCAGCGCTAAGGTCACGGTCTTAGCGTGACAATCTAGAATAACATGACATGGAGATAGCCAATCCATGCCCAATATCACATCAAAGTCAACCATGCTAAGTAATAACAGATCCACTCGGGTCTCCAGACTCCTAATAGATATCAAACATGACTGATACACACGGTCCTCAACAATAGTATCACCCACCAGAGACGATAAATGAATAGATGTAACTAAGGACTCACGAGACATATCCAGAAAATGAGCAAAATATAACAAAAGCATCTGAGGCCATAGCATCTCGGTGACAAACTGAAACAATACTTGTAATCACTACATATGAGGCCATAGCATATGGTCTGGCTGGAAGTGCATAAAAACGGGCCTGGACTCCACCTGATCGACCTCCCCCTCTAGGGCAGCCTCTAGCTGCCTGACCTCCATCCTAGATGCCTGGGCGGGTGGTGAAGTAACTGGAGCTAAAGTCGAGGGCTGACCCCTCTACTAAGATGGACCCCCAAGAAGACGAGGACACTGCCTCTTCTTATGCCCAAACTCTCCACACTCGTAATAACTCCCTGGTGCGGGGGACGGGGGACGGGGACTGAAGGGAACTCCTAGCACCGGGATAACTGATAGGAGCACCTGGCATGGGGGAACCCTAAACTGATGGTGCACGGGATGAGCTCCGGGCTGGAAGGGCACTGTATAATAAGCGACCCGGATGAGAACTGTGGGAACCATGTCCCGATGATGCACCACTATAAGTTGGAAGAGCTGGCTGAGTAGCCCTAAATGGGCGGCCTCTACTATACTGCAACTGACCCCGAGAGGGAACACAACTAAAACTTCAAAATCCTGGGGGCCTCTTAGACTTCCTCTCATCTTGATCCTAGCGAATAACTGACTCAATCTCTCGGGCAATATCAACAACCTGCTCAAAAGTAGCATCGAAACCCTCTCTCTAGTCATAAGAATACGGAGCTGATATGTGAAACCATCCACGAACCTCCTGATCGTCTCTCTCTCTATAGGTACCAACAAAATAGCATGACGGGCAAGCTCCGAAAATCTCATCCCATACTGCGTCACAGTTATATCATCTTGACGCAATTGCTCAAATTGCCTACGCAGCTCCTCTTTGTGGGACTATGGGACATACTTCTCTAGGAAGAGAGTGGAAAATTGCTGCAATGTACGGGGCGCTGCACTAACCGACCTACGCCTCTTATAAGCCTCTCACCAAGTACAGCTCCTCAAAATTGAAAATAGTAAACGAGACCCCACTAGTCTCCAATATCCGGGATGTGCGGAGAATACTCTAACACTTGTCTAAGAAACCCTGGGCATCCTCGCCCTCGGCACTAGTAAGAGTCGGAGGCTGAATTCTACCAAACCTCTCCAATCTACGCTGCTCGTCATCAGGAATGAATGGAATTACATAGTACTGAGAAGGTGCAATCGGCTGGGCTGGAACTGCTCCCGGTGTCTGAAGTCCCTGAATAGCCTGCTCAGGTGTATGGGTAGTAGGAGACTGAGTGCCTCTCCCAGCCTTAGAAGTAGCTGCTTTAGTAGAAATAACGACCGCCTGTGCTAGACTGGTGCACACGGTAATAATCTGAGCCAAGGTCTCCTGAAGACCTGGAATGACAATAGGCGCTGCCGATGCTTGGGATGATCTTGCTGGAATATCTGCGGCTGGGACGTGATCTGGAATAACAAGCGGGTCTATGGGTACTACCTCGGTTGTTGCACGGGCCACACCTCTACCTCTACCATGGCCTCGACCGTAACCTCAACCTCTCATGGGTCCCACTTGTGGCTGATCGCCTTGTCTGGTTGCACGTGTCCTCACCATCTGTGAGAGAATGAAACAATAGAAGTTTAGTTACTAGAATAAACAGATTTGCACGACAAGAATTCAAGAATATGAGATTTTTCCTAAGGGTTCTGCAGCCTCTCGAAGATAAGTACATACGTCATCTTACCGATCCACAAGACTCTACTAAACCTGCTCATGACTGGTGAGTCCTATGTAACCTAGGCTCTGATACCAACTTGTCACTACCCCAAAATCACTTTGGCCGTTATGGCGCCTATTGCGATACTAGGCTAGACAATTCATTACGTATAGAATAAAGGAACTCTTCATTTAATTCATTACTAATCCTATGTTTCATAAAAATTTCCATTTAAGCATTTCAAAACAATTAAAGACAGGTAAAGCATTTAAACACATCCCGATCCCGGAGTCACTAGTCATGAGCATCTAAGAAAATACAATTCCGATACAATCTCCTTAATACAAGATAAGTTTGAGAATGTAAATAGTAAATAAAAAGATAGGAGAAAGGCAAGGTTGCGGACGTCGTGCAACTACCTCGCGAATCTCTGATATTCTCCAAAAGGGAAAGATCAGCTCTCACTTTGCCCTGGCATTTGAATCTGCACACAAGGTGCAGAGAGTAAGATAATTATGCCAACTCAATAAGTAACAATCATCACTAAAGACTGAGTGCAGTGACGAGCATTTAAAATCATATAAATTTCATAACATAACACAATAGTGGAAATAGCAAGATCAAATCAGTAATTAAATTTCGAACATCTCGTAAAACTCCAGCTTCCAATGAAAACTTGTTTAAAACATTTCTTCAACATTTCAATAGAGGCATAGTGTAAAAGAAGAGTAAAAACAGTAATCTCATAAAAATAAGCCCCTCAGGAAAAGTATCACTCACTAATATAGCCCCTCTAGCAAGCCTCTCAGTCACTCATCACTCAACTCTCGTCAATCAGCTCTCACACTCAACACTCACGCGCAATAGGTGCCATATAATAACCGCTGCGACGTGCAGCCCGATCCATAAACGTATAGTCGAATGCGCTCACTGGGGGTGTGCAGACTCCGAAAGGGCTCCTAGAACCCAAGCGCTATATCGTTGCAGCGTGCAATCCGACCCTATATCCCTGTGGTGTGCAGCACGATCCATATATATATATATATATATATAACATTGCGGAGTACAGCCCGATCCATAACTATCCTCACAATTTGGCCCTGAGTCTCACTCGGTCATCATCTTCACAAGCCACTCGACAATTCAGTACAAGTCAGGGAACTCATCCTAAAATATCTTTTATATATTTAAAAATAGCGTGATGAACAGGATTTAACAGTATACATGTATAAATCATGATTGAGAATATATTTTCTATCAAAAACAGTGTGAGGACAATAGTAAAATACCCCTGAGGGTCAAAACAATACGTCACAAGTCCCCAAACATGGCATTCAGCCCAAGTTAATAGAATCATTTCTAAAGCACATGGAAATCATATAAAATTTATCAAATACGCAACTTTACAGTTTCCACGGGATGGACCAAGTCACAATCCCTACCGTTGCACGCCCACACGCCCGTCACCTACCATGTGTGTCACCTCATTTACAAAAATAGTATGAAATTCAGGGGTTTCATACCCACAGGTCTAGATTTACAATTGGTACTTACCTTAAACCGGATGAAAATCTACTCCGCGATGTCCTTGCCGCTCGACTCGACCTCAAATCACCCCGAATCTATACAAACTCAAATTCATATCATCAATATTCTCTAAAGGAACAAAACCCACGTGAAAATAATAAAATTACATCAAAAATCCTGAAATTGGCAAAATCAGACCCCCGAGCCCACATCTCGGAATCCGATAAAAATTGCAAAACTAGAATCCTTATGCTCTCACGAGTCCATACATACCGAATTCATAAAAATCTAACCTCGTTTTCCCCCTCAATCACCCAATTTATTTGTCTCAAGTTTCAAGCACTAATTCCCCAATTTTAACCTTTAAATCCCATAAATTTCATGCTTAATCAGCTAGAAATCACCAAAGAATCGAGTATTGAGTTCAAAAACGTTACCTCAAAGTGATTCCCCTTGAATCCATCTTCAAAACCCCTCAAAAAGCTCCAAGTCCGAACACAAATGGTGGAAAATGACCCAAATTTTGTGAAGGCAAGAATTTATATGTTCTGCCCTAGGTATTCCACACATGCGGATAATTCCTCGCACCTACGGACCAGCACATGCGTTCCCAGGTGCGCACCTGCGAACTCCACTTAAAATTCCAACTTCTGCATCGGCGACTGACAACTCGCACCTGCGAGCTCGCATGTGCGACCAAACGCCCGCATATGCGCTCCTAGGCCAAGCCTCCCTTTTCCGCATATGCGAGTAGCCCTCCGCACTTGCGATTATCGCACCTACGGCTCCCCGTCTGCAGGTGCGTCCACACAAGAAAACTTACACAAGCAACAATTTCGTTGCATTTTCCAAGTCTAAATCTTCTGATGACCATCCATAATCACCCCGAGACCCTTGGGCCTCATCCAAATATACCAACACGTCGTATATGTAACAACCCGATCGATCGTTCCGAGAGTTTTAGCCCCGTTTCCCCCGTTTCTACTTCATTATATGTGGCTTAGCTCTATTATGTTGTGTTAGGTTGGTTGGCTCGGGTTCGGTGCGAATTTGGAGAGAAATAAGATACTTAGTCTCTTAAGTTGGTTATTTAGTTGGAAAAGTCAACCGGAAGTTTATTTATGGGTAAATGATCTCAGAATCATGTTTTTATTGTTCGCATAGCTTCGTTAGATGATGTAGGCCCTAGGAGTGGGTTCGGAATGTTATTTGGAGGTCTGTGGTAGAATTAGGCGTGAATTGGTGAAATTAGATATTTGGTGATTTCCGGTCGGCAGTGGGAAAATTTGATATCGAAATTGGAATGGAATTCTGAGAGTTGGAATAAGTTTGTAGTGTCATTTGTGACGTGTGTGCATAATTTGAGGTCATTCGGACGAGGTTTGTTAGGTTTCGGCATCAGTGGTGAACGTTTGAGGTTTTAAGTTCCATTAAGCTTGAATTGGTGTGCGATTGATATTTTGTTATTGTTTGAGGTGATTAGAGAGCTCGATTGAGTTGGTATGGTGTTTTAAAGCTTGATGGCATATTTGGTTGAGGTTTTGGAGGCTTCAGGTGTGTTCCGGGTGAGTTTTGAGCGAGTCCGGGCATTACAGAAACTCAGTCATGGTTCTGGTGCTTAATTTTCACTGAGGGCGATGATATTTCACTGAGGGCGGAGTAGGGTGCGCGGACAACGTAAATCTGGTCGCTGAGGCACTCCAGGCAGATCTGCAGATTCACTGGTACGACTCCGGAAGCCTATATCTTTTGATATACAAGGAATTTTGAGATGATTCAAAAACGAAAGTCATAGCCCTTCGCGTCTAGTTTCCTTAAAGCTAACGAAATCAGCATTTGAAGATCTGTAGAGAAAGTAATGGCAAAAATACTAAGTTTTATCACTGCAGCCTCTAGAAGCGCGAACATCGCTACATTTTCACGACAGGGGGGGGTTGGATTTTAATGGCCACACCTGGATTTTCGCGGTCAGCGTAGTGGAGATCAGATAGTGCACTACATAAATGGGGTTAAGGGCCTTATTTCACATTTTGGACCTAGGGAGTTCGAATTGTGGCGATATTTTGAGGGTTTTCAAGAAATTCATCGGGGTAAGTGATTCTAACTCTGATTTGGTTAATGTTCATGAATATATCAATGATTTAATCATTTGATTAGTACTTTGAGATAGAAATTTGGGAAAAAATTTGAAAACTTCATAAAATGGGTTTTTGAGAGTTGAGGATCGATTCGAAGCCGAATTTTGATAAATTGGGTATGGGCTGACTCGTGAGTAAATGGGTTCCCTAATTTTTTAAATTGTATCGAATTTTGAGATGTGGGCCTGAGGGCCGGGTTTGACTAAGTTCTGTATTCTTGTCTAGTTTGATACTTTTCATATGGGATTCATTCCTTTAGAATATACTTATGATAATATTCTAATTTTGGATAGATTCGGAGCGTTTGGTGGCCGAGTCGAGCGACAAGGGCATTGCGGAGTAGTGTTTTGTCTTGATTGAGGTAAGTAACTCTTCCAAACTTGGCTATGAGGGATCGAAACCCCGAACTACGTGTTATGTGATTAGAATTGGGTGACGCACATGCCAAGTGGCGGGCGTGCACCGTGAGACTTGTGACATGGTTCATTCCATGGCACCGTTTAGTGATTCTTTCTTGTTGATATTCGTGCTTCTATCAATGTGATTAATGTAAACATGCTATAAATCATGGTAAATATTATGTTAAGGCTTCACGCCGATACTGTTGAGACCCGAGTGGTCATTTATAGATGTCATCTCATGTGTTTCATTGGTATGATATACTCAGTCCTGTTTATGCATATCATATCATGCCTCAGTCTCAATTATTGTTGTTTCGCACATCATATCATTGATTCGGGCTAGATAATGCATTGTGAGCCCATGTGAGTAAGACAGGAGAGTGATGACTGAGTGAGGCCGAGAGCCTTATTATAAGTGACAGTTATGAGATCGGGCTGCACGCCACAACAAGTTCAATTGATGTATGTCTGGATCTGGCTTATGATAGCACTTGGGCCGTAGGAGCCTCTACCGAGTCTGTAACACACCCCTAGTGAGAGAAGATGATATCTTTGGGGGATGGATCTTCCCTGGACTTGGATCTTGTCCGAAGTGTTTTTATTTGGAGATGGATCTTCTTCATAGGGCTGGAATGGCCTTCCTCGGTACTGAGTGACTGATGTTAGAGATATATATATATATATTCTGGGATGAATCTTCCTTGGGTCATGTGAGCCATATACAGTACCGAGTGGTGGTGAGGTTATTATCATTAGCTGGAGATGGATCTTCTCCCTAGGGCTGGATTGGCCTTCCTTAGTACCGAGTGACTACTGTCGTATATATATATATATATATATATATATATATATATATATATATATATATATATATATATATATATATATATATATATATTTCGGGATGGATCTTCCTTTGGTCGTGCGAGTCATATATAGTACTGAGTGGAGAAGAAGTTGAGAGTGGGAGTACATTGTGCATTTCACACAGTTGATGCATTCGTATGAAACAAAAATTGAGTCATATATCCTGAATTGTTAGAGTTGCATCTATCTTATTACTTGGACTGTTTATTTAACTGCAAGCATGCCTACATTACTGTTTTAATGATTCTGTTATAATGATTGAGGTGAAGTTCGCCACTACCTCTCAGCCCGTAGTTTGGGCTTGTTACATACAGAGTTGGTGTACTCACGTTACGCCCTGCACTTTGTGTGCAGATCCAGGTATCCATGGCCATGGTAGTTCCAGTTGATCATTTTGTTGCAGATCATTTTCCAAGAGAGCGAGGTTGCTGTTTGGCGATCGCAAACCCGTCTTTCTCCTTCCCTATCTTCCTTTTGTATTTAGACTATTTCTAGACAATGTTGTCTTGATGAATTTTGAAACAAGTGTAGTATGGCTCATGGCTTAGTGACACCCGTTGTTGGGGTTTATTTTTCCGCATTTTTGCTTGTATTTTGTCTTTTGTTCAAAGTTTCAGTAAGAAAGATTTTTTCTATTATTTTGTTAAATGAGAAATCGATTTGGTTAGGCGTGTGTAGGCTTGCCTAGTTTCATGATAGGCGCCATCACGATCGGGTTGGTTTTGGGTCGTGACATTATAACATCACACGAACTTAGTCGAACCTTCGAAACACTCAAAACAACATCAAAACACCAAATTAACCTGAAATTCAAGCCTATGGATTTCTAAACTTCTGAAATTCGCCAGTGATGCAAAAACCAATCAAACCACGTCTGAATGACCTGAAATTTTGCAAACACATCACAATGAAACTACGAACCTATTCCTAACTTCGAGAATTCCATTCTGACCCGATAGATAATTTTCCATTGCCGACCAGAAATCGCCAAAAATCAAATTTTGCCAATTTTATTCCAAACATGCTCCTGATTCCCAAATCACCTAACAAAGCTATCTGAAACATAAAAACCCAATTCCGAGATCATTTATTTATAAGTCATCTTCCGGTTGACTTTTTCAACTATTTAACCAACTTAAGAGACTAAGTGTCTCATTTCTCTTCACAATCACTCCGATCCCCAACCAATCAACCTAACACAACACGAAAGAGCTGAACCACACAAAATGAAGCAAAAATGAGGGCAACGGGGCTAAACTCTTGGAAAAACCGAAGGGGTCGTTACATAAGATGAAACTGGGAAGAAAGGGATCCAACAGTGTACCAAACAGAAGGAAGAAATTGGAAAATTCTGGCCTTGGCTTTCAGCCGGCCAGGAATCAGAATACAAAACAAGATTATTCAATAGTGGAAGCACACATATTTAATTCTTAGTAGTTAAAGATTTTTTGAAGTTCCAACTTAAAAACATTAATCAAAGGAGAGTGGGAAGGGGTTTAAATAGTGCAGAAATTGGAACATAAACATGGAAAATGTTAATTTAACCACCAAAAGGGCGGGTATTTAAGTCACCAAAGTTGAAACCCAAATTATTAGGTAAAAATACTCAAAATTAGTTGAAAAATAAGGCAAAGAATCACATAATACATACAATGAACATAGACAAGAAATAGTTACTAAGAAGCACAAAATCGAACCAGATTTGGTTCGATTAAGAAGATCTGAAACCTTAATTTAGGGTAAGTAAAAGAAATCGACAAAAATAGGCATATTCTCACACAATATGGTGACTAATGACGAAATAATACTATATATCGAAGCTTGAACAAGTTTTGGTTCGAACCAAAAGAGAATCTAAAATCCTAACCTTAGGGTTAAGTATGAGTTGGCAAGATACGAACAAATCGGGCTCACACGATGCAAATAAATGTGCTTGGCCTCAATGTCGTACAAATTCAAGAGGTGAGGGTCGATAAGGAGAAAATCAAAGTGGGGTACTTGTCATGTTTAGGAAAGTACTAAGTTATTCTATAAAGAATCACCAAATAAAGGAACTACATCGAAATGGTAAGTAAATGAGGAAAGAAGCACATTAGGAACATGATTTGGGGAGGATTTTGGTGAGGCAGCGACTTAGGGTTCATCAGAGGAGGAGAGTGGCAGCGAATTTTGAAAATGGGATTTAGGGTTTGGTGGATGGTAATATATGGAAAGGGATGGGTTGTTTATGAGCCGCTGATCATTTTTATCATTTTTATCAATGGTTGAGATTTGAGCGGGACTGGGTCGGGTTTAGTTGAGTGGGTAAGGGTATTTTGATTGGGGTAATTGGGCTATGTTTGGGTAGTTAGGTCCGAAATTTGGAGTTTTTTTTTTAGATTTTAAATACCTAATTTAATTAAATAAATAATATATAAAAGTGATAAATAAATAAAAAAAATATCATTAGTTCCTGAAAATGATTAAAAATAATTACTTAAATTATAAAAATATAAAAAGTTAATTTCTGCATAAATAATTGTATTCGATCGAAACCAGGAACGATCGAATTTGAGGTTCTTGTGACATCCTGAGTCCGGCCACGACGGTATAGACGCTAGGTTCAAGGATCAACTCTGAGGTTAGTTCCTCGAGGAGCGGTACCGAGGTATCAGTATACCTCGAGATGGGATGAAGACGGGTGTCTGTTGTGGAGAGGCGCGGGATTCCCTAGAACAAATGGCTAAAGTTGTTAAGCGCCTGCAAGAGTAGTACAAGTCCGTACCGAACCTTTAAATAGTTGTACCATATATTCCCCTTTGTAATAAATGCTTATGTGATATGTTGGGATTCCCCCTCCTATATAAAGGGGACTCTTATCATTTTTTGCACACATGATATTTAATACAAGGAACAAAAACATTCTCTGCTCTCTAACTCAAACATCCTCTATTGACTCTTTACTGATCTATTGCTTATATTTATTGTTCTTCATTTATTACTTATCATTGATTATAAATAGCCTCCTTCAAGGCCCATAAAACTGTTATAGCTTCATCGATCTTTCACTAGTAGCTTCGAGCCTCGACCTCGAGGACTTACCTCGACCATCTCGGAACCCTCAATTTAAGGCAGTGTGGTTTGCCTGTTTTGATCTTATATCACTCTAATCTTATTTCTTTAACTCACACTTAGCATTTTTGGTAACAACTAGCATTAAAATAAATCATATATTTTTAGAACCACATAATCAAATTTAATTGTAGTTACCATTTATAAGGTAAATAGTTTGGCGCCCACCGTGGGGATAAAAACCATAGTGATTGTTTTAGTGCTGGTTCTTAAAAAACGCAAGTTATTCTTCACAGTTTTTATTGTCCAAAGGATCTCTGATTTCAGGTCAAAATATCTAACTCAGTGAATGCACACGAAAACAACGGCTCTGAGGACTATGGGGAGAATGGCGTAACTGTTTTAGGTGCTGGTGTACCATTGCAAAACCCTGATAGCACACCGGAGCTAACCCTCGTGGACACGGGCTCATGAAACGCCCAACATGACGATATCAGCTCCCCACTGATAGGAGCGTGTGCCAAGAAGGCCAGCATGAAGCACGAGAAACCCTCACTCAAAGGGACAGAGGAGTCAGCCTCCACGTGAGTTTTGAAAGGCTCCATGAATAACAAGTTGCAATTACTCAGCTGCATAACCATCAAAAGACTTCGAGCGTAATAGCACCAGTAACGGCCCCTCGAGTCCAATAGGTACCACAGAGGTCGGGCAACAACGGGTCAGCAACCGATTCCGCTGTCATGAGAATTCTCGAGGGCCTCACCAAGAGGATAGAGTCAAGGTTCCTGGATAGAGACCCAAGTCCATGGAAGGAAAGGTATCGACCTTACGTCGAGAATCGAAGAAACACCGTAAGTCACGTCCCAAATCGATCGAAGGATAGATCGATGTCAGAATCCTCAAAGGCTAGTGAACAAAGCTGGGTTTAGCAGGCACATAGGGCCGACGAAGGTACTTCAATCGAACAACTACAACTTCAGCATTGGAGTTTCAGACATCGTATTGTCCATGGATGAAATCAAATACACCAGGTGGACAAAGCCCATACTATCATACCCTTCACAAAGAAACCCTAACCTAGTGCGCGAGTTTCACGATACGCACGGTCATAGGACCAAGGATTTCAGGCAGCTCCGAGATAAAGCAACCTGAATAATTAGCAAAGGGTATCTCTAAGAATTCCTCTGCAGCCGAGCTGTAAATCACCTTTAGGGAAGAAAAACAACTCGAAAAAATGGAACAGGAAAACCACAACACGTCGTCCATATGATCATTGGAGGGACCGACGTTTCTCAAGGACCCGTGATCAAGCGAACATAAATATCCTCTACAACAGCAGGGCAAATCCGGGGCCACATATCCGAAGGCACACTTGTGTTCAATGAAGAGGATTTCGAGTCCTTGTCTCAGACACATAACGATGCGCTAGTAATTTCTTTTCTCTTGAATAACATTCAAATAAAACGTGTACTCGTGGATCCAGGTAGTTCGGACAACGTGATCAGGTCGGTAGTGGTCGAGCAGCTCGGACTGCTCAATCAAATTGTACCTACCTCACGAGTCCTCAATGGGTTTAATATGGCCGGTGAAGCAACGAAGAGGGAGGTCATCCTCCCGGTCAACATGTATGGCACGGTTGAAAATTCTAAATTCCATGTCATTGAAGGTGACATGAGGTACAATGCGTTGCTTGGGAGGCTATGGATACATAAAATAAGGGCAGAGGCATCAACCCTTCATAAAATGATGAAATTCCCAACAAAGAATGGTATAAAGATAGTATGTGGAGAGCAACATGAAGCAAGGGAAATGTTCGCGGTTCACACCACCTCCGAGGTGAAGGAAATGATTTTTGAAATGCTCCAGGCACAACAAGTAGCAATAACTCAGCTGCAGAACCATCAAAAGACTTCAAGCGGAATAGCACCAGGAACGGCCTATCGAGTCCAGCAGATACCAGAGAAGCCGGGCAATAACGGGTCAGTAGCTGATTCCATTGTCATGAGAATAATCGAGGGCCTCACCAAGAGGATAGAGTCAAGTTTCCCAGAAAGATATACAAGGCCATGTAAGGATAGGTATCGACCTTACGTCGAGAATCGAAGAAACATCGCAAGAATAAACACGCCCCAAATCGATTGAAGGACATATCAAAGTCGGAATCCTCAAAGGCTAGTGAACAAAGTTGGGTTCAGCAGGTGCACAAGGCCGGCGGAGGTACTTCGATCGACCAAGTACAACTTCAGCATTGAAGATTCAGACATCATATGGGCCATGGGTGAAATCAAAGACACCAGGTGGGAAAAGCCTATACTATCAGAAACTTCGCGGAGGAACCCTTACCTGGTGTGCGAGTTTCACGGTACACATGGTCATAGGACCAAGGATTTTAGGCAGCTCCGAGAGGAGTCAACCCGACTAGTTAGCAAAGGGTAGCTCCAAGAATTCATCAGCAGCACAGCTGTAGACCACCTTCGGGGAAGAAAAATAACTCAAAAAAATGGAACAGGAAAACCAAAGCACGTCGTCTATATGATCATCAGAGGGACCGATGTTCCTTAAGGAACGGTGATCAAGCAGACAAAAATATCCGTTGCAACAGCAGGGAAATTCCGGGGCCGCATATTCGTAGGCACCCTTGCGTTCAGTGAAGAGGATTTTGAGGCCTTGTCTCAGCCACATAACGATGTGCTGGTAATTTCTTTTCTCTTGAATAACATTTAAATTAAACGTGTACTCGTGGATCCAGGTAGTTCGGCCAACGTGATCACGTCGGAGGTGGTGGAGCAGCTCGGACTGCTCAATCAAATTGTACCTACCTCACGAGTCATCAATGGGTTCAATATGGCCGGTGAAGCAACGAAGGGGGAGATCATCCTCCCAATGCATTGCTTGGGAGGCCATGGATACAGAACATGAGAGCAGTGCCATCAACCCTTCATCAAATGATGAAATTTCCAACAAATGATGGTATAAAGACATTATATGGGGAGCATCATGTAGCAAGGGAAATGTTTGCGGTTCACGGTGCCTCCGAGGTAGAGGACGTGATTTTTGAGATTCTCCTGGACCAACGAGCGGCAATTACTAAGTTGTAAAACCATCAAAAGACTTCGAGCGCAATAGCACCAGGAACGGCCTCTCGAGTCCAGCAGGTACCGGAGAGGTTGGGCAATAATTGGTCAGCAGCCGACTCCACTATCATGAGAATGCACGAGGGCCTGGACAAGAGGATAGAGTCAAGGTTCAAAGAGAGAGAGAGCCAAGGCCATGTAAGGAAAGGTATCGTCCTTATGTCGAGAATCGAAGAAACATCGTAAGAAGCAACACGCCCCAAATCGATTGAAGGACAGATCAAAGTCGGAATCCTCAAAGGCTAGTGAACAAATATGGGTTCAGCAGACGCACAGGGTGGGCGGAGGTACTTTAATTGACCAAGTATAACTTTAGCGTTGGCGTTTCAGACATCATATCTGTGATGACCCAAAAGGTTATCCCTTATTTTATATGTCAAAACGGTGTTCTGAGGCCTTGAAAACCTCCTTTGATCTCACATTGTTTTGCGTGCGCATACCGGGTGTATGGTCGGGAAGTTTTTGTATGAAAAACTGAGAAAAATGCTAAATTCGCCTTTAAAATTAAATTTAAGTTGACTTTGGTCAACAGTTTGGGTAAACGGACCCGGACTCGTGATTTGATGGTCTTAGAGGGTCTGTAGAAAAATATGGGATTTGGGCGTATGCTGGGAATCAAATTCCAAGGTCCCAAGCCCGAGAAATGAATTTTTGAAAGAAATTGTTTTTCTGAAAATATAAGAGATTTTAAAAATTTATTATAATTGAAATTTATGGTATCGGGCCCGTATTTTAATTTCGGAGCCCGGTACATGTTCAATATGATATTTGTGATATGTCTATAAAATTTGGTAAGAAATGGAAGTCGTTTGATGTGATTCGGACCCGTAGTCGTGAAATTTGATACTTTGGAAGTTTTGGAAATTTTATTTGATTTTTAGGCTAAATGCATTGTTTACACTGTTATTTTAGTGAGTTGATCGCACTATGTTTTTGAGGTTGTGTACATGGTTGGTTTGGAGCCCCGAGGGCTCGGGTGAGTTTCGGATAGGCGACGGGGTGATTTGAACTTAGAAAATTTGGTGTTTGGACTGTTTGCTGGTGTCTTAAATTTTATACTATGCGAACGTATGAAAATCCATGCTAACGCACAACACAAGCGGGGAAGGGGTCGGCTAACACTGTTCGAACGCACAGACCTGGGTGCGAACGCGGAGCTTTAGGAGTTTACTCTAAGCGAACGCACCCTGCTAGTCGCGAACACATATAGTATTGAGGGGTTGGGGGATGGGTAGTTCAAAATTAGGGTATTTTATTATGGATAGAAAATTAGGGATTTGGGTAGAGTTATGCCATTTTGAATAATTGTAATTTAGACCTCGTTTTGGGGTAGGATTCCGGAACTAATTACATATTCGGGATCGTGGGTGAATGGGTGATCGGGTTTTGGTCTGAACCTCATGTTTGGACCAAGCGGGCCCGGGGTCGAATTTTGATTTTTTGGGAAGAACACTAGAAAACCTATAATTAAGCATTCGATTTGAATTATCCAGTGTTTATTGATGTTATTAAATCAATTATGTCTAGATACAATTGATTTGGAGTCAAATTCAAAAGGGAAAGCGGTGATTGAGGCTTGATTTTGTTTGTCGAAGTCGAGGTAAGTGTTTGGCCTAACCTTAGCTTGAGGAAATAAGAGTTGGGTCTTATTTGCTATGTGTTATTATCATGTTCAACGTATATGTGAGATGACGAGTACCTATACGTGGGTGTCAGGCATGCCCGTGAGTTGGATATTATGAATTATGTGGTTTTCGTTGATATTTATTGTGTTATAGCTTGAATTTCACTTTGTGGTTATTCATTTTGGTGGAAATTCTTGGTAATGAATATTGTTGAGTATTGATTTCGGTTGAGAAATTTTATGTGAAGATATGTACTTGAGTGAGATTGGTTATAGATATGTCCCTTGCCGGGATGGTGATATTTCTATTGTTATTCCCTTGCCGGGCTGTTATGACTTATTATTATGGACCATATTGTCGATTTTTCCTTGCTGGACTTCTGTTATTGATATGGTTTGGGTGAGGAAGAGTGTAAAGCACGAAGGGTGATGTCGTGTATTGATTATTGTGAGGAAGAGTGTAAAGCACGAAGGGTGATGCCGTGTATTGATTATTGTGAGGAAGAGTGTAAAGCACGAGTATTGATTATTGTGAGGATGAGAGTGTAAAAGCACGAAGTGTGATACCGTACCGTTTCTATTTGATCATTGTGAGGACTAGAGTAAAAGAACAAAGGGTGATGCCGTGCACTTGCATTTATTATTTGGTGAGTATTAGAGTAAAAGCACGAAGGGTGATGCCGTGCACTGTCTTCTCGGTGATGTTATTTCCTGTTGTTCAAGTTGATAATGAATTGTTGTCTTATTTCATTATTTCCTTTATTTGATATTCCTTTCCCCCCAGCATGTTCCCCTTTCCTTTGTACTTAGTTGTTTATTTCTTATTATTATTATTTCCTCCCAATATTAGTAAATTGCACAGGTTGTTTTGGTTGTCGTGTCCTAGCCTCGTCACTACTTCGCCAAGGTTAAGCTCGGCACTTACTAAGTACATGGGGTCAGTTGTACTGATGCTACACTCTGCACATTGTTTTTGTGCAGATCCTGGTACAGGACCCTACGGACATTAGAGCGAGGAGGTCTCCTTCAGTCCACGTGGAGACACCGAGGTAGTCCTATTCGCGTCCGCAGGCCTTGGCGTCTCCTTCTACTTCTTTTGTATTATGTTCTAGTTATTTCAGAAACAGATGTACTTATTTCATTCAGACTCTTATATGTTGCGTTCATAGACAGTCCGTGAGTTGTGGCTCCAACATTCTGAAATTTGGGTTTTGTGAAATTTCGTAAAAGCATTGGATTGAGTTATATACCTTGCTTCATTTTGTACTTTTATTCATAGAAATGTTGTACTTCACCTATTTTCGATTAATAATAAAGGAATAAAGTAAATTAAACATTCACGTTGGCTTACCTAACGTGCTCAACATTAGGCGCCATCACGGTTTCGACGGTGGGAAATTCGAGTTGTGAAAAGTTTGCATCAGAGCACTGGGTATCTTAGGTCTCACAATTCACAGACAAGCTTGGTAGAGTCTGCGGGATCGGTACGGAGACGTCTATACTTATCCCCAGATGCTGTAGAGTTTAGGAATACCTTCACATCTATTCTTCTCTGTCGTGCGATTTGAATTCTAAATGCTAATTGAATTTCTATTCTATTTTCTCACAGATGGCGAGAACACATGCTTCTTCATCTACTCATCAACCACCCGAGCCTCCAGTTGCATCTCCTACCAGGGTCCGAAGATGAGGCCTAGGCCGAGGCAGGGGCTGAGCTCAGCCCAGAGCAGCATCCCTAGTGGTAGAGCCTCAGGTAGAGTTTGCTGATGAGGTTCTTGCTTAGACAGTTCCGGTAGGACCAACTCCGGTTCTCGAGGGGTTCATTGCCACCCCGGTACTCCAGGATGATCTGGTCCATTTTGTGGGCCTTATGGAGAGCGTTGCTCTGGCAGGTCTACTTCCTGCGGCACCAGCCGTCTCTCAGGCTGGGGGAGGAGCCCAGACTCCCGCCATCCGCACGCCGGAGCAGTTAGCTTCTCATTTCAAAACTCCAGCACCTTAGACAGTTGAGGTAGTGCAGCCAGGTATTGTGGCTTAGGTTGTTTAAGTGGCAGCTATGTCTGCTAATGCTTTATGGGGATTGGACAAGTTCACCAAGATGTTTCCTACTATTTTTAGTTGTGCACCTTCAGAGGATCCCCATGATTACTTAGACAGTTGCTATGAGGTTCTTTGGAACACGGGGATAGTTGAGACCAATGGGGTCGATTTTGCCATTTTCCGGCTTTCAGGTCGCGCCAAGACTTGGTGGAGGGATTATTGCTTGACCAAACTAGCTGGGTCACTGCTTGTGTCTTGGGCTCAGTTCTTCGATTTGCTCTTGGAGTTGTTTCTTCCTGTTACCCAAATAGAGGATTTCTGGAGGCAGTTTGAGCGTCTCCAGCAGGGTTCTATGACAGTTACACAGTATGAGACCGGGTTCATCACTTTGGCCCGACATGCTATCATGATACTTCCCATCGACCGAGAGAGGTTGAAGAGGTTTATTGAGGGGCTAGCTCAGCCGATTAGACTACAGATGGCCAGAGAGACAGGGAGTGATATTTCCTTTCAGGAGGCGGCCAATGTGGCCAGACGGGTCGAGATTGAGGGGTCTGACAAGAGGCCTCATCATTTTTGCAGGCAAAGTGGTGCCTCATCTGGGGGCAGAGATTCTTTCGGTAGAGGCCATCCTCCTAGGCCGTTCAGTCAGCACTTCAGGTATCCCGCAGTGCTCTAGGTGAATATGGTTCCCGCATGCCATATTCTTATCAGTTGGCCTACAGTGCACCACCAGCTCCTATTAGTGGACCGCCGCTCCAGGGTTTTCAGAGTGGTTACTCCGGTCGACAAGGACAGTTTCGGGGCCAGCAGTCTCAGTAGCCGAGATTTTGTTATACATGTGGTGGACTGGGGCACATTGCTAGATTTTTCCGCCGAACCTCGAGTAGTTCTTAGCACCAGGGTTCCCCTGCTACGATTCCCGCACCAGGTTCTCCACCACCCCCTCAACCAGCTAGGGGTGGAGGTCGAGGTGCTAGAGGTGGAGGTCAAACAGTTAGATGTTGATGTCAGGCTACCAGAGGTAGAGGTCAGCCAACAGTAAGTCGTCCCAAGGATGTTCAGATTGGTGGGCCCCATCCCTGATGTTATGCTAGTCTAGCTAGACCTGAGGCTGAGGCCGCTGGTGCAGTCATTACTGGTATGGTTTTAGTTTGCAGCAGGGATGCTTCGGTTTTGTTTGATACGGGATACACATTCTCCTATGTGTCATCATATTTTGCTCCTTCTTTGATTATGCCTCGTGATTCTTTAAGTAGTCCTGTATATGTGTTTACACTGGTGGGTGATTCTATTGTGGTAGATCGTGTATATCGTTCGTGTGTAGTGGTTATTGGTGGTCTTGAGACCATTGTAGATCTTTTGTTCATTGATATGGTTGATTTTGATGTCATTTTGGAGATGGATTGGTTGTCGCCTTATCACGCTATTCTGGACTGCCATGCCAAGACCGTGACATTAGCATTTCTAGGGTTTCCTCTATTGGAGTGGAGGGGAACTCCTGGTCATTCTTCGAGCAGGGTTATCTCATATATGAAGGCTCGGTGCATGGTCGAGAAGGGGTGTTTAGCCTATTTGGCTTATGTTCATGATTCTAGTGCCAAGGTTCCTTCTATGGAGTCTGTGCCCATTATCCGTGAGTTTCCATAGGTGTTTCTTGCAGACCTTTCGGGTATGCTACCCGACAAGGATATTGACCTTTGCATTGTTTTGGCTCCGGGCACTCAGCCCATTTCTATTCCTCCATATCGTATGGCCGCGCCTGAGTTGAAGGAGTTGAAGGAACAACTGTAGGATTTTCTTGATAAAGGCTTTATTAGGCCTAGTGTTTCGCCTTGGGGTGCGCCGGTGTTGTTTGTTAAGAAGAAATATGGGTCGATGAGGATGTGCATTGATTATCGGCAATTGAACAAGGTTACTATCAAGAACAAGTATCCATTGCCGATGATTGATGATTTGTTTGATCAGCTTCAGGGCGCCAAGGTATTTTCAAAGATTGATTTGAGATCTTGCTACCATCAGTTGAGGATTAGGGCCTCCGATGTCCCTAAGACAGCCTTTTGCACTCGGTACGGGCATTATGAGTTCTTAGTGATGTCATTCGGGTTGACAAATGCCCCCGCTGCTTTTATGGATTTGATGAACCGAGTGTTCAAGCCTTATTTGGATTTTTTCGTGATTGTCTTAATTGGTTATATTCTGATTTACCCCCGCAGTCGGGAGGAGCACGAGCAGCGGCTTCGAGTCATTCTCTAGACTCTAAAGGACAGTCAGTTGTATGCTAAGTTTTCAAGTGTGAGTTCTGGTTGAGTTCAGTTGCATTTTTGGGTCATGTGGTATCATCAGATGGTATTCAGGTAGATCCCAAGAAGATTTCAGCAGTCACAGATTGACCTAGACCCACATCAGCTACATAGATTCGGAGCTTCTTGGGCTTAGCAGGTTACTATCGTCGGTTTGTGGAGGGCTTTTCATCTATTGCAGCCCCGATGACCGGGTTGACTCAGAAGGGTGCCCAAATTAGGTGGTCAGATGAGTGTGAGGCGAGCTTTTAGAAGCTCAAGAAAGCCTTGACCACGACACCGGTGTTGGTTTTGCCCTCAGGTCTAGGGCCCTATTGTTTAACCAAAGAATTAGATTCTTTGTCCAAAGCTATTTTAAGAAGAACAAGGGTTCCTGATAACCAAAGAATAAGCTTATAAATTGTAAGTAAACACGTAAATGGAAAGCAGTAAAATGCACAAAAAGTAAGTGTATTGCAATAGTAGTTCGAATGTGTCCTTGCAAGCTATATTTTACTCCCTTATATAGGAAATTTCTTAATATAAAGTCTACCATTTTCAGTGATTGAGCATTAATGACTAATAATGTCATTAATGTAATGTTACAATGATTAACCGTAATTGTTGCGTGAAGGTTATGTAACGTCTGGCTCATTAATTGAAGATCTCCGAATCTGCCCTTTATTCTTCCTAGATTCATGCTGACTGCGCCTCTTCATCTTCTCAAATAGGTTGAGATTCCCGTAGCTGACTATCCCATGGCTATGCTCTTCCGTGTCTCTTTGCCTCGTACCTGTTGATAGAGTCCCATCCAGTTGTCACGTTTTCATTGTTCCACATAGATTGCTGAGTCATCACAGTTGTTACACGTGTGCAACTCTTTTTTACCAATACAGATAGTCCCCACTTACCATTTATTTATCTATTAATATTTGGTAAGTGGATAATCATTTATGGCGGGAATATTTTGTCGTCGCTTCACTCATAACATTGCATCCATCTCTGAAGGTAGGCGTCTCTTGTCACTTCCATTTAATGCATGTGCCACATGGCATTCCCGGGTTGGTTTTGCAATAGTTCAACGCCTTTGAAGGCTTTTTGCGGCTACATCAGTCACGAAGTGACAACTTCAATTATGACTTTAACATCACTGTTTTTTTCCATTTTTGACGGCTACCTTAGAGTATAAAACCCGTTTTTTCTTTCTTTACATTCACGATAAACTTCAGTCTTTCATACTTCGTTTGCAAATAATTTTTTCTGTCTTTGTAAATATGTCTTCTTCAAACCAATCTAAGAGAGTCATTAACGTAGCTGATCTGACTCATTATTCTGCTCCGACGCGGAGTAGGAGAGGCGGTTGGCTTAGGAGTTTAGGTTCTACTCATTCTATGGGTTCCTCTTCTTCTCATGCTACTCCCACGTCTTCTTCTACGTCTGCCATTTCTTTATCTTCTTCAAGGGTTAGGGCTTCGGGATTTTCTTCAAAAGGTAAAAAACACGGTGAACCTCTGCGTGAGCCGAGGGTCGATGAAATAGTACCTGCAGAATTTTCCTTTGCTAGGGATAGTCAGGCCCTTAAAGAACGGCTTTCTTCAATGTCTTCTCATGACGGTGCTGACAAATACCCTACCCAGATAACTGAGGGTTTAATATCTCTCGTACGCACGAACTGTTACTCGAAGCCTGATTTTCTTGTTGTCGTTCCCAATAGTAGTCAAAGAATAACCTCTTACAAGGATAGTTATTCTTTTGTTTATACTTATCCTTTCACGTTAGGATTCGATCCTCCTATCGACCCCGTTATCATTGAGTTTTGTCGATTATTTAAAGTTCGTCTGGGACAAGTCGGTCCTCTCGTGTGGCGAGTTGTTGCGTGCCTTAGATATTTGGCTAATTTAGCTTCGGTCCCCTTTACCTTTTATCATCTCATTCACCTCTATTCTCTAATGTTGTTCCGCCAAGGAGTTTTTACTCTCTTGGCTGGGGGTAAAAGGGTGTTAGTGATTCCTGATGATGATAAAGACTGAGGATGGTACCTCCGGTATGTTGCTGTTGCTACTGCTGGTTTAGTAGGCGAAGAAAATCTCCCCTTCCCTGAGAAGTGAAATCTTGCACGTGAGTACAGTTTTGCTCACATTCCTTTCCTTTTGTTTTTTATACTTTATCAGTACTGTAACTGTCTCTTTTATTTGCAGCAATCATGGGAACCCTCGAGAATGTCTCCGGTTTTCGATATTGGGTAGAAAAACTCTTGCTAACCGTCTATTAGAAGAACGTCCGTGGAAATACCTCTCTGGGAGGTTTGGTTGGAAAGTTAAGACTCACGGTAAGTGATGTTTTTGTTTTTACTTCTTCCCTGTTTTGAGATTTATTTAATCCCTTTCATTTGATAGGGTTTCCTGCTGGTGGAGTTCCTGCTGCAGCCGTGTCTGCTTCAAAGTTATCCCTGGCAAAGGCCTAGGAGATCATTTCGGGTTCTTTCTCTTCAAAGAGAAAATCAAGTGGGTCAAGGACCTAAGAGGAAGAGGAGGAAGATGAGGGTTCTCTAGTCCATAGGTCACGTAGGAGGAAGGTGGTCTCTGACGACGAGTCTAAACCTGTCATTGACCCTCCCGTGCCTGAATATGAACTGTCTGCCCCCGGGGATGCAACTCCCTTTCCCGTTCGTGAATCAGTTGATCTCCTATTCCGTGAAGGTTTTTGTTTTATTGCTGATGAAGCTCCCCTTGCTATTTTCTCTCCTCCTACCCCTAAACAACTTCCTTCAGTTACTCGTGTTATAATCTCTGCTCCTTTGGCTATTCCCGCTCCGGTTATTACTTCTGCTCTCGTGGCATTTTCTGCCTCTCAGACTTCTCTGCCCGTGGATCTTTCATCTGTCCCTGCTTCTATGCCTTCTACTGCAGAAGTAGGGTCTTCGAGCAGGGGGGATATGAGGCGGGTGATGATAGAGGTTCCAGCAGCGGGCATCTTCTTCAAAAAGACAGGCCAGGTTGATGTATGGCTGAAACCATTAATAGGTCCGACTGAGAGAGCTAAGTTGGATAGCCACGGTTCCCTTACATGTGTAAATGAGATTATGCACTCTTCTTTAAATTTAAAATGTGCTTTAGTTCGTACGTTCTTATAAACATTCTTGCCGTATCTAATTTATCTCCTTTTGTAGATTAATCTTGTAGGCACAAAGTTAATGAAGAGGGTTTCTCAAACGGAGCAGGCATCAAGGGACTTGCGTATTGATGCAGATAATTGGAAAGAGCAGTATGAAAGATTTCAACTCGACATGAAGGCAGTGGAAGAAGAGAAGCTTACCTTGGAGAAGCAAGTGAGGGTTATGGCAGCAAAGTTGGCCGTTGAGAAGGTGTCTTTGAATCTGGCAGGCAAGGACAAGAGTGTCTTAGAGTCTTCATTCGCAGAGCAGTTGTCATGTGCCTCTGGAGAGATCAGGAGCCTGAAGACCTTATTGGACCAGAAAGAGAAGTATTCTGGTGAACTTGTTCAGTCGCTCACTCAAACTCAAGAGGATCTCCGTAACTCTCTATAGAAAGTCCAACTCCTGGAAAGGTCCGTCGCTCCTTTAAAGGCCTCTTATGATGCTGTCATGGCTGAAAGGGATGAATTAAGAGCTGAAGTTGAAATGTGGGAGAAAGATTATGAAGCTCATGAAGACAAAGCAGCCGTCGATGTTAGCTGGCTTATATGAACTCTCGTCTTGACACATTGACGGAAATGGGACAAGAGGGTTTTGACTTGGAAGCCGAAATTGCTAAAACCAAGGTGTCCGTTGAGAAGTCTCATCAAAGTCAAAATCTCTCTTCACCAGAGGTTGAGGTCCCAGCTACTCATGTCTCTACATCCCAAGTCGATCCTTCTACTAATGAAGACAACCCACAATCTGAAGAAGTTTAAGAAATTGGTTCTCTTTTTTTTTCTTTGTATCAAATAGTGGTTACCCCCAGATCCTTTCTCAAGTCCCCAACTGACAACTTAGGGGTACCCAATGTAAATATTAATACGGCTTAGACTAAGTTAACACTTAGTTTCTTGTACCGTTAATATATTAATATCAATGCCAGCATGACTTTAGTTTCCTTTGAGTTTGTGTTTCACTCTTTAAGTCTTTTGCATGCTTTATTTTTAAGGTTTTTGATTTACCTCTGAGTTTTGCATATATAAAATGCTTAGATTACTCGTACCTTTTCGTAATAGGCACGACATATGAAAGAGGTCCCTTTTTGATCGACACTTAATGAAGAAGACGTCTCAACTTCATAATGGTGTAAATATGCAATAGAGAGATAGGAATGTTTTCACATGTTTCTTTCTAACAATGTTTTAAATAATGTTTTTGTATTGAAATTTCATAACATTTCACATGTGTTTGTGTATCGTCTATAACTTATTTTGCAACTGTTTTCTTTTAACAGATTTGGTATAAACTTGCACTTGTAACTGTTTTCCTTTTTGTAACAATTTTTTGAATTAGTACAAGGGAATAGCTGTTTTTTGTTTACAATAGTATTAAATACAAGGGTATGAATTTTTACCCACAACTGTTTTTTATTGATAACAGTTTTCAAATGTATACAAGGGTAATTCTTTTTCATACGTAATTGTTTTCATTTACAACAGTTTTTCAGTAAGTACAAGGATAATGATCTTTTATCCATAACTGTTTTCTGTTACAAAAGTTTTTTGAATAAGTACAAAGATGTGCATTTCTACCCGTAACTAATATTCTGCCTTTAACCTGAAACACTCGTTTACATTTATGAATATGTTTTCGAAGGTTTATTGAATCAAGCTTTGTGTTTTGAGTCTTTGGTTCTTTTGATTTTTCCCATAGTACTTGACTTGTTGGGAAGATGGTTCTTCAAGCTCGAGCTTTGACTTTAGCTTTCCTGCACCAGCTTCCTTCGTTGATTGGAAGACTTTTTAAAGAATGAAGTTCCCAATTTTGAAATATCTGAGATGAGCTTTCCTGTTGTAATATCGCTCTATGATTTGTTTTTGAGATGCCATTCGTATTAGTGTAACTTCTCTTCTTTGCTCGAGCAAGTCCAGATTGGTTCTCAACTCATCGTTGTTTTTTTCCTCCGTGGTTGTTGTAAATCTTGTTCTTGGTTTGGCAATCTCCAGTGGTACCAAAGTTTCTGAACCGTAAACAAGCGCGAATGGAGTTTCCCCCGTGGCTGTTTTTGCAGTTGTTCTGTAAGCCCATAATACTGCTGGTAGCTCATCAGGCCAGATTCCTTTGGCTTTCTCCAACCATTTATTTAGGTTTTTGACGATGACTTTGTTTGTTGACTCGGCTTGCCCAACAGCCACGGGGTGATATGGCAACAAAGTGATTCTTTTGATTTGCCAACTGTCAAAGAACTCTGTGATTTGCGATTGAAGGGGAATTTCACTACAAAATCATAGGTATGTATTCTTAGACTCGTTTTCTTCAAATTCCATTAACACCCATTAGATTTCTAGGCCTAAATCATGTTCTTAAGGGTAGAAAACTAGGGATTTGGGTAGAGTTAGGGCTTTTTGAATAATTTGAATTTAGACCTTGTTTTGGGGTCGGATTCCGAAACTAATTACATATTCGGGCTCGTGGGTGAATGGGTGATCGGGTTTTGGTCCGAACCTCGTGTTTGGACCAAGCGGGACCGGGGTTAAGTTTTTACTTTTTGGGAAGAATGCTAGAAAACCTATAATTAAGCATTGGAATTGAATTATTTAGCGTTTATTGATGTTATTAAGTCAATTATGTCTAGATACAATTTATTTGGAGTCAAATTCAAAAGGGAAAGCGGTGATTGAGGCGTGATTTTGGTCGTGGAAGTCGAGGTAAGCGTTTGGCCTAACCTTAGCTTGAGGGAATAGGGGTTGGGTCTTATTTGCTATGTGTTATTATCATGTTCAACGTATAGGTGAGGTGACGAGTACCTATACATGGGTGTCAAGCATGCCCGTGAGTCGGATATTATGAATTACATGGTTTTCATTGATATTTATTGTGTTATAGCTTGAATTTCACTTTATGGTTATTCATTTTGGTGGAAATTCTTGGTAATGAAAATTGTTGAGTATTGGTTTCGGTTGAGAAATTTTATGTGAAGATATGTACCTGAGTGAGATTGGTTATAGTTGTGTCCCTTGCTGGGATGGTGATATTTCTACTGTTGTTCCCTTGTCGGGTTGTTATGATTTATTATTATGGACCATATTGTCGATTTTTCCTTGATGGACTTCTGTTATTGATATTGTTTGGGCGGGGAAGAGTGTAAAGCACAAAGGGTGATGTCGTGTATTGATTATTGTGAGGAAGAGTATAAAGCACGAAGGGTGATGCCGTATTTTGATTATTGTGAGGATGAGAGTGTAAACGCACAAAGGGTGATCTCGTGCCATATTATGATATTAAAGCACGAAGGGTGGTGCCGTGTCGTTTCTATTAGATCCTTTTGAGGATGAGAGTAAAAGGACGAAGGGTGATGCTGTGCACTTGCATTTATTATTTGGTGAGGATGAGAGAAAAAAACACGAAGGGTGATGCCGTGCACTGTCTTCTCTGTGATGTTATTTCCTGCTGTTCAAGTTGATATTGAATTGTTGTCTTATTTCATTATTTCCTTTATTTGATATTCCTTTCCCCCAACATGTTCCCCTTTCCTTTGTACTTAGTTGTTTACTTCGTGTTATTATTATTTCCTCCGAATATTTGTAAATTGCACAGGTTGTTTTGATTGTCGTGTCCTAGCCTCGTCACTAATTCGCCGAGGTTAGGCTCGGCAGTTACTCATTACATGGGGTCAGTTGTACTGATGCTACACTCTGCACATCTTTGTTGTGCAGATCCCGGTACAGGACCCTACGGACATTTGAGCGAGGACGCTGCCTTCAGTCTACGTGGAGACACCGAGGTAGTCTCGTTGGCGTCCTCTTCTACTTCATTTGTATTCGGTTCTAGTTATTTCAGAAACAGATGCACTTATTTAATTCAGACTCTTATGTGTAGCATTCATACTTGCATTTGGTTGTAACTCCAAATGCAGTTGTAACTCCAACATAATGCAGTTGTAACTCCAACATTCTGGCATTTGGTTTTTGTGAAATTTCGTAAAAGCATAGGATTGCGTTATATACCTTGCTTTATTTTGTACTTTTATTCATATAAACGTTGTACTTCACCTATTTTTTACTAATAATAAGGTAATAAAGTAAATTAAACATTCACGATGGCTTGCCTAGCGGGTTCAACGTTAGGCGCCATCACGGTCCCGACGGTGGGAAATTTGGGTCGTGATAGTATCGGCCATGGGTGAAATTAAAGACACCAGGTGGCCAAAGCCCATACTATCAGACCCTTCGCGAAGGAACCCTAACCCGGTGTGCGTGTTTCACGGTATGCACAGTCATAGGACCAAGGATTCCAGGCAGCTCTAAGAGGAAGCAACTAGACTAGATAGCAAAGGAGGTAAAATCTCCTCAAAATAGGGTCTATTAGGGAGGTAAAATACCATGATTGGTTGGCCAATGTGGTGGTAGTCCCCAAAAAGGGGAATAATTTAAGAATGTGCATAGATTATACAGATTTAAATAGGGCATTCCTTAAAGATTCATTCCCATTGCCCAACATCGATCGCCAGATTGATGTCACGGTTGGCCACGAGATCCTCACCTTTCTCGACGCCTACTCGCGGTATAATCAAATTCATATGAACCCCAAGGATAGGGAAAAGACTTCGTTAATCATGAAGTATGGTACGTACTTCTACAACGTGATGCCCTTCGGGCTAAAAAATGCGGGAGCCACGTTCCAGCGACTAGTTAATAAAATATTTGAATGTCAAATAGGCAAGTCCATGGAAGTATACATTGATGATATGCTAGTTAAGGCCATGCGCGCAGAGGACCATTTGACTGATTTGCAGGAGACATTCAACATTCTCAGAAGCTAGAACATGAAACTCAACCCCGAGAAGTGTTCCTTCGGGGTGGGTCCGGGCGAATTTTAGGCATCATGGTGTCAAACACGGGGACTGAGATCAACCCCGACAAAATCAAAGCCATCAAGGAGATCACTGTGGTAAAAAATGTGAAGGTCGTGCAGCAGCAGACCGGGCGGATAGAAGCCTTAGGCCGATTCATATCGAGGTCATCGGATAAGAGTCACCATTTTTTCTCCTTTCTCAAAAAGAAAAGTAGCTTCGAATGGACTCTGGAATGCCAACATGCCTTAGAGGGGTTGAAGCGATATCTATCTAGCCCACCATTACTCCACAACCCAAAGAAGGATGAAACACTGTATCTATACCTGGTCGTATCCGAGGTAGCAGTAAGTGGTGTGCTGGTTTGAGAAGAATAAGGTACACAATTCCCTGTTTACTATATGAGTCGGACCTTGGGAAATGCCGAAACTAGGTACCCTCTTCTAGAAAATTTATCTCTTGCATTAATTAGTGCATCTCGAAAATTAAAGCCTAATTATCAATGCCATCGCATTTGTGTTTTAACGACGTACCCCCTCCAAAGCATCTTGTATAAGCCCGAGTTATCAGGCCGACTGCCCAAATAGGCCATCGAACACGGGGGGTATGACGTCGAGTATCAGCCCCGAACGGCTATTAAATCCCAAATTTTGGCGGATTTTGTGGCTGACTTTACGCCCTCCCTAGTGCCCAAAGTAAAGAAAGAACTTCTGCTAAAAACTGGCACATCTTCGAGAGTATGGACCATGTTCACCGACGGTGCCTCGAACGTGAAAGGGTCCGGGCTCGACATATTTATAAAGCCACCTACGCGCGACATGATTAGACAATCTATAAAAACTGCAAAATTGACTAACAACGAACATGAGTTTGAGGCTATGATTGCAGGTCTGGAATTTTCCAAAGGCCTAGGAGCCGAAATCATTGAGGCAAAATGTGATTCCCTCTTGGTAGTGAACAAGGTAAATGGGAGGTTCGAGGTTCGAGGAGATAGGATGCAAAGGTACTTAGACAATATTAAAGTCACACTGCATCGCTTCAAGGAGTGGACCCTGACCCACATAGCTTGAGAGAAAAATAGCGAGGCCGATGCCCTCGCGAATCTGGGATCATCCGTCGATGAAGATGACATACTCCCCAGAGCAGTCGTTCAGTTATCCAATCAGTGATCGAGGAAGGCCATGCCAAAATTAACTCCACCAGCCTGACATGGGATTGGAGAAACAAATACATCGATTATTTGGGAAGTGGGAAGCTACCCGCAGACCCAAAGGACTCAAGAGCCCTACGAACCAAAGCAGCTCGGTTCTCGCTCAAGGAAAATAGAACTTTATACAGAAGGACCTTCAACGGACCCCTAGCGGTATGCCTGGGATTGGTGGATACATATTATGTGCTCCGAGAAATCCACGAGGGCACCTGCGAAAATCACTTCGGTGCCGATTCTTTAGTCCGAAGGGTGGTAAGAGAAGGTTACTATTGGGACGGCATGGAAAAGCACACCAAAGAATTCTTTTAGAAGTGCGACAAACGCCAAAGATTCACACAAATGATTCACCAACCCGGTAAATATATACAATCAGTCTTGTTGTCGTGGCCGTTCATGAAGTGGGGGATTGACATCGTCGAGCCCCTACCAACGGCACCAAAATAAAGCTAGATCTATTCTTTTTAAAACTGACTATTCTCAAAATGGGTGGAAGAGCAGGCCTTCGAGAAGATAAGAGAAAAGTAAGTCATTAATTTTATATTGGACCATATCCTGTGCCGATTTGGGATCCCCTCCAAGATAACCTGCGACAATGGAAAGAAGTTCATCGGAAATAAAGTAACAACGTTCTTCGAGGACCATAAGATCAAAAGGATCTTGTCAACACCCTATCACCCCTGTGAAAACGGCCAGGGCGAATCTACAAATAACCATCATTCAAAACATGAAAAAGAAGTTAGAAAATGCAAAGGATAGATGGAGGGAAATACTGCCTGATGTCCTATGGCGTATCGAACAACTCCCAAATCGAGCACAGGAGAGACGTTGTTCTCTATGGTGTATGGGTTCGATGCCTTGATACCGGTCTACGTTGGGGAGCCAAGTGCCAGATTCTAACACGCCACCAAAATTTCAAATAACGAGGCAATGACTGCAACCCTCAAACTATTAGATGAGAAGCGATAAGCTTCACTGGTCCGAATGGCCGCCCAAAAACAATGAATCGAAAGATACTATAACAGGAGAACCAACATCCGACATTTCGGAGTTCGGGGACTTAGTCCTAAGGAAAGTCACCCTTTAACACTCGGAAACCCAACGAGGGAAAACTAGGCCCGAGCTGGGAAGGACTGTACCGTGTCAGAGTAATCGAAAAAGAGTCCTACAAAATCGGCACCATGGAAGGCGAACAATTTTCGAGCAATTGAATATATCAATGCTCAAACGCTATTACTACTAAGGTAAAACCACCCTCCTTTTTTCATTTGTGTACTCCACAGTAAGGTTTTGCAGATATCCGATGGAAGACATCGAAACCTCCTCCAAAAAGTCATTTGGGTTTTGAATCATGCGTTGCACTCTTTTCCTTCGATCGGGTTTTATCCCTAAAAAGGGTTTTACTGGCAAGGTTTTTAACGAGGTAACATCTATACGCTACCCAAGGAGAACTCAAACAAGTATTCAAGGTTCCTCTCCAATCAACCTGGAATACAGGGGGCATCCCCACGGGAGGTTACCTCCTTAGAAAAAAATGAAGAAAGCCGTCAAAGAGAGCCTTGACAGGAAAAATATGTATCGGGCCAAACGGTCAAATGAACCGTGTCCGCATCGAATAATCGAGCCCTTGACGGTGAAAATATGTATACTTGTACCAAGTAATCAAAGGAGCATCTTTTATACCAAGCTTTGTGCTTTCAAAGAATATTTTATCACAAGAAATTGCTTCAGAGCCAGAAATTTCCTGGACACTCGGGAACTGACGCCTATGACTCGAGGCCATAAGACCCCAAGTGGGAAACCTCGATCCCAAAAGCCCTCTGTGTGGTGGCATCAAATCTGTAAGTCCTACGGGCATGATTAAATCAGTAAGTCCTACGGGCATGACCGGATCAGTAAGTCCTACGGGCATGATAAAAAATGAAATACCTTAACAAAGGCATAATCGTCAAATCTGTAAGACCTCAAGTAAGGCATGTCCGAAATTAAAGACCTTAAATAAGGCAAATCTTGATACTAGAGTCAATGCTATATATTCGAATTTGTAAGACCCCTCAACATGCATACCCTCAATATTGACGCCGAGACTATCTCACTCGGGGACTGTATGACTCCGGTGATATGCCTCCGGCCAAACACAATGACTCCGGTCATAAGGCTCCGGCCAAACTAACGCAACTCAGGGACACCCGACCGTCGCCATAAAATCAAATCCTTCGAAGCTACTTCGGAAATAACCAGTTAAATTAGTCTACCCTTGGCATAAGCAAAAATAGCGTCGATCATGTTCATGTCAGCTTCAAACAAATCAAAAGGCTTCGAGACAGTTCATCCATAGGGTAAAACCTTCTGAGGTGCTCATTTATCATCACATAACGACTCACGGCCGAGGTTCTTATCGAGTCGTCGAAGAGTCGGACGAACGTAAAAATTTCAAAGTCTTTGACGAGGGAAAATATAGCCATACTAAAGGTCGTATCGACCCAATGCGTAAGAGCCTTGGGGCCAGCTTAAAAAGCCTCATGGCTAATTCAAAATCCTGAGGCTCAATGACCTCGAGTCCAAACCCGACTCGAAGACTGAGCCCAAAACGGTTAACTAAAATGCCTAAAGGTGAATGTATGAAAAGCCTACGGGTCGACTAGAGGTCATACCGACCTAACGCGTAAGAGCCTAAGTTCCAGCATAAAAAGCCTCAGGGATAATTCAAGAACCTAAGGTTCGATGAGCTCGAGTCAAAATCCGACTCGAAGACTGAGCCCTAAACGGGTAACTAAAAGCACCTAAGGGCCGACGTGTAAGAGCCCAAGAGCCAGCATAAAAAAGTTTCAAGGTCAACTTTAAGACCTAAAGGTCGAAAAACTTAAGTCAAAACTTGATTCGCGGGCTAAACCTTGTATGGCCAACTTTCAGTCGTTGCAAAATTGCTCATCAAAATAAAAACCTAAGGGTTTGCTCTAAAGACCAGATATAGGACCAATGACAAACGAGCATTGCAATCTATTACAAAAAGTAAAGGTGAAACGAGACATGATGAAAGATGAAAGGCTTCTTATATATATATATATATATATATATATTGAAACATCAAAGAAGCGTATTTACAAGACTTGTGTCTAAAGCTCTTACAAAGGAGAAAATTAAAATAAACTTAATCTATCACTAGGGTTGCTCCTCCAACGACTCCCTCGGGGGCTATGCCTTCAACAGCTCCAGCTCCGTCCCTAGGGTCTTCAATGGTATCTTGCCCCTCGGGAACTTCGCCTTCATGTCTATCATCTTCCGATCCACTCCTCGATTCACCTTCAGAAGTGATACAGGTAGAAACCTCCTCTTCTAGGGTCTTCACCCTCTCGATCTCGGCAACCAGATCGATGTCCCCTGCATGTTTATCCCCGAGAGAATTCCACCAAGATTTTAACCGGGTATGCTCCAATGCTCGGGCCAATTGCAACTCGGCTTCCTTAAACTCCTTCATGTCCTGAACATTGCGGCAACTGCATCATCCTTGTACAAGGATACGAGCGCTTCGGCTTCAGCCCTTGGTGCAGATAGCGCAACGGCCGACTCGCCTAAAAGACCCTTGTACTTATTATTCTCCGCTCTTGCATCATGAAGCTGATGTTTGACCAAGACCACCTTGTAACGACCCGGTCTGTCGTTACGTAAAACCTACATTATAATTGTTGTTATTGACTTGTTATAGATTGGTTATAATGTAATTGATGTATTAGAGTTGATAGGCTTGAAATCGAATGGTTTTAGTGAGAAGTTAGTCAATTAGCCTTTAAAAATAGCCTTAGAATGGGAAAAGTCAACTGAGAGTTGACTTATTGGTAAACGACCTCAGAATTCAAATTTTATGGCTCGGATAGCTTCGTTAGGTGATTTGGGACTTAGGAGTGTGTTTAAAATAATTTTCTGATGTCTGGTGTAGAATTAGGCTTGAATTGGCGAAAGTTATTTTATGGAGATTTCCGGTAGGCAGTGGAAAATAGGCTATCGGGGTTGGAATGGATATCCGTCAGTTGGAACAAGTTCGTAATGTCAATATGGATGTGTCTGCGAAATTTGGGGTCAATCAGTCGTGATTTTATAGGTTTCAGCATCGAATGTAGAAGTTTAAAATTTCAAAGTTCATAAAGTTTGGATTGGAGTACGATTCGTCGTTTCGGCATTTTTTGATGTGATTTGAGACCTCGAGCAAGTCCGTGGGGTGTTATGGGACTGAGTCGTGCGATTGGACAGGGTCCAGGGGGCCTCGGGTGTGTTTTGGGGTGGTTTCGGATTATTTCAGGCTGTTTTGAGATGGCTGTTGCTGGTGTCTGGTGCTGTTCTTCGCGTTAGCGGGGACCCCTTTGCATTCTCGAAGAAGAATTTGGCATTAGGGACTTTTCTCTTCGCGTTCCCGAACACTGCCTCGCATTCGCGAAGAAGGAACATATTTGCTGCGCAGGTTTGACTTCGCTGGCTGATATCTCACAATCTATAAGGAATTTTGAGATGATGTAAAAATGAAAGTTGTATCCCTTTGTGTCTAGTTTCTAGAAATGTAAACCATTTATCATTTGGAGTTTTGTGCAAAACTTTATGACTATTCTACTAGAGGCTATTTGAGAAGAGTAAATAGGGAACCTGGAAATTTTGTTCTATGCGTTCGCAGTGGTGTACCGCGTTCGCGAAGAGTAAATGGGGGAGATGGAGTTTTTGTTCTATGAGTTCGCAGCGAGCTACCGCGTTCGTGATGAAGGATTTACCTGGGCATATTTAAATAAACCCTTCCGCGACTTAAACCTGTACGGAAAAGAGCTTTTGGGGACGATTTTGAAGAGGGAAATCCTTGTTCTTCATAGAGGTAAGTATTTTGATCATAAAAAATCAATTATGGATGATTATAGAACATAAAACTAGTGTAAATTTAACAAAAATTAGTAGAAAAATTGGGTTTTAGGGATTGAGATTATGAGACCTTAAAGAGTCGATTTGAGGGGTAAAACGAACTCTGATTTTAGTGTTCTTTATATGTACGGACTCAAGAGAGGACGATGAACACTTTTGTATAAAAGGTTTTGAGTTTCGGGACGCGGGCCCGGGTGTCAGGTTTTGACCGAATTCGGATTTTTGAGCTGAATTCGATATTTTTCAATTGGAATTTATTCCTTAAGCATATATTGATGATAGAAACATAAACTTGGTATATTTGGAGCCTTCGGAGGTTGATTCGAGAGGCAAGCGCATTGCGGAATAGTTTTCTGGCTAATTTTGAGGTAAGTAATCTCTTTAAATCCTGTCCTGAGGGTATGAAATCCCGGACTATGCACCCTTTCGCGGGTTTTGAAATGCAAAGGTTGAAACTTTGGAGATATATTCCTTACTTAGGCAACTATTGAGTTGCGAAACGGCTTTTAAAGCTTATTTCCAATAGTACTATATATACTTGATATGATTTGGTCTCTAAGCCATGTTTGGGGCCTAGTGCCGATCTGTTTACCCCTTGGAGGATGTTTTACTATTTTCCTCACTGATATGCTATGATTTTTCACTCAGTCTTTTCTGTGAAATTTTTTTGACACTTAGAGTATTTTGATACTACTTCTTGAAAATGAAACATTGTTTTTGGGTCGAGAACCCGGCATATTATTGCCTGAAGGGCAAATTGAGAGTGTCTGACTGAGTGAGGCTGCTGGCCTATATTGTGAGGATGATATGGTATGAGTGAGACTTTGGGCCTATACTGTGTGATTTATGCCATGCTGTGGCTTATTATAGCGCTTGGGCTGTAGGAGCCCCTCCGAAGTCTGTACATACAACCAGTGAGCGCCGGTACTGATTGAGTGATGCTCGCGGGGCTTATGATGAATGATTGTGAGGATGCCTGATGGCCAGAGTGATTGTGAGGTTTCCTGATGGGTAGAGTGATGGTGTGGTTGCCTTATTGGCAGAGTGCTTGTTAGGTTTCCTGATGGGCAGAGTGATGGTGAGGTTGCGTGATGGGCAGAGTGATTGTGAGGTTGCCTGATGGGCAGAGTGATTGTGAGGTTTCCTGATGGGCAGGGTGATTATGAGGTTTCCTGATGGGCTAATACTGAAAGATATTGTGATGAGAAATGATTATGGCCCGGAGGGCAGTTTTATGTAGATTTTTAATGAGTTTTCAAACTGTGATTTACTTCGTTTTCAAACTGATTTTACTGAGAATTTTACTGAGATACACTGATATTACACTTGTTTCAAAGGATTTCTGGAAATTGGTTTTTGAACTTATGTATTTTCTGAATACTACCTGGTGACTTGGTGTTTTACTGGCTTTTGTGAAATTGTGTATCTGTACAGTGTGTTTATATTTCTCAGACTGTGATTTATTTTCATTACTACTCAGCTGGCGTACTCATAAAGACTCCCTGTGCCTCTGTGCACAGATCCAACTACTAGCTCGCAGCAGTAGTTGACGCAGGTTCAATAGCAGCATTTCACGGGATTTCGAGGTAGCTGTCCAGCGTCCATGATACGCTCAATTTACACCTTAAAAGAATGTAAGCGATCGTTGTCAAATATAGTAACCCAACAAGGTTGGGGTCGAATCCCACAGAGAAAAATATGAGGGCGTTAGGAATGCTAGAGAATTATCACCTATCGTGCAGTGCCAAACAAATATGATTTTGAGTTTTTGATAATTGTTTATAACTAAATGAGAAAATATAAACTAACCTATAAAGCAATTAAAATGATAGATGGCAACAAGTATCGATGCTTCGGGTATTACACTCGAGTAACGATCCAATGTATTTCACGATTTTACAAATATGAGCGGGTAATGTTAATTAGCCACGGATAACATTTCTTAATTAGCTTTTCCCAAAGACTAACAAGACTTCCTAATTGAATTATCCCTAACCCAATTAGGAGATTAAGCACTTCCGAGTTTGGCTACAAGTAGTTCAATCCTATCCCTAGGTAGAATCTATAAAATGAGGGTTAAATCCTCAAGTTCTTGTTAATTAATCTTTCCCAACCCCAAATAATCTTTTCCAAAACTAATTCGGAGTTAATGGGCGAGTCCTAGGGTTAGCTAATCCCTTTGGAAACATTAAAGAACAAGAATAATTAAAATAACAAACACCCACTTCACAAATATATGAAAATCATTCAATACATAAGCACAACAAGGTATTTAATCCACACTTTAAACATGAATATTCCCATAAACCATATTCAAGTGTTGGAAAAATACTACACACTTAGATATTCAATACAAAACAAGGAAATGAAGAGATAAACATAAATGGGTAAGGAATACTTAACCACAATGGTAAAATCTTCAAGACCCAAGTGTGTGTGCAAGTCCCTAGCTTCAAAGCTTGTTGTTCTCTACTCAAAATATATTTACAAAGCTCTAAATATGTTCAAAAGATGTAAAAAATTGGTTTTCAATCGATATCTAAGATGTTGCCAAGGTATGCTTTTTATAGAGGGCCAAAAATTCGAGTGAAAAGTGGACAAAAACACCCCTGTCGGGCTGATATGCGATCGCATCCCTGTCGCATATCAGGGATGCGATTCGCATCTTCACTCTTTCCGTCGCACATCAAAACCCTAGGTCCCAGAGGGTCGTCGCATTTGAGATATGCGGTCCGCATTAGTGATATGCGATCGCATTCGTGCGTCGCATTTACAATGTAGCTTCAGGCATCAGATGGTGATGCGGCTCAAATGCGAACCGCATTTGCGATATGCGATCGCATATTCGACCGCATTTCACTCATTAAACTCGACTCATCTTTCTGTTGCGGTATGCGATCTTCTGGGCTTGAAATGCGATTCGCATGTTGCATATGCGATCGCATTCGGCCATTGCTCCCCTCTTTTCTCTTCTTTACTCTTTTTTTGCTCAATTTCACTCCAATTTGACCTTAACCACTTCATGGCATCATTTTCCTGCAAATAGAGCAATTATACACTGATAGTAACCTTAAATACCCATTGAGCAGCACAAAATCTAATGAAAAGAGGCTAAAATGAGTGGTAAAATTTCCACTCATCAGCACCCCCAACTTAGACTTTTGCTTGTCCTCAAGCAAATAAAAAATAATCACTCAATGGGGTTCTACTCTTTAAGCACAAGTTAGATTGCTCATATTCACAATTTCCATTTTTTATTTAAGCATCTGAACTAATGGATTTGGTTGGTACTAATAAATAGGCTCAAGTATGCTTCTTTAATCGAATTACACCCTCATTTACAAACAATTTTAAGAAGTGC
>ML291533.1:0-34257 GCA_005239495.1 Nicotiana undulata
GAATTCATTTGAGCATTTTATCAAACACTATGTGATCCCTTAGATTAACTAAACCCTTTTTTACTGAAATATTACTCTACTTGCTTCCCTTTACTAGGTTATGAAAGATTATTCACATGCATGCAAGGTCTCAACTTTCATTCTCAAGAACCAACCTATGTGTGTTTCATCTTTAACGAAAATCTAAGGATTTGGGGAAATAGGGTTAAGACTTACCGCTTATGATGAAGAAGATGACGACTACTCGATAAACTTCTAGGCCTGAGTAGAGATGGAGGACCAATATGGGGAAGATGATGACTTCTCTCTCTAGAACCCACTCTCACTTCTCTCTATTATTGTTCAGATACCCGTTAAAAATGAAGGGGAGTGGTNCGCATTCCTGTCGCATAGATGGCCCTCAGCTGGGCCAAAAGGGAAAACATGCCACCCAGGTATGTGACCACTATGCAGTTCTCATACCTGTTATGCGATCGCATAGTTCGTCGCATAACTCCCTCCGCAAGAATCAAGGTGCAAGAATATGAAAACTATGCGGCCCGCATTCTCAAAATACGATCGCATCTTGGGCCGCATAGTTGTCCTCAAACTGGACATCAGGTTGTCCAGGTATGCGACCACTATGGGGTCTGCATACCTGATCTGCGATCGCATAGTGGACCGCAGATCCGCGCAATTCTAGGAAATTATATCTTTTAAGTCCTGGGGTACCTTTTACTTCAAAAAGGTCCGTTTCTAAGAATTTCTACAGCTATAACAATATGGGAACCTACCTGGGCATCTCGAGCCAAAGGCCTCTGACCTGCTTCCAAATGGACCAAGCTACCCATGGATTTCCGACTAAGAGCGTCGGCTACCACATTCTCCTTTCCTGGATGGTACAAAATATTCATATCATAATCCTTGAGCAATTCTAACCACCTTTGTTGCCTTTAGTTCAACTCCTTCTGTTTGAATAAATATTGAAGACTCTTGTGGTCTGTGAACACGTCCACATGGAACCCATAAAGATAATGCCGCCATATTTTCAATGCAAACACAACCGCTGTGAGCTCCAAATCATGTGTCGGACCCCGTGTCTATAATATACATTGTTCCATATGAATTAGCAAATTTAAGTTCAAAGTACGATTTACAACATAAGTTCATTTCCTCTTTTAACTTTCATCATTTGATAATCAAAAAACATTTATAATACATACAACATTTCCAATACGGACCACGATTTCGATCGAACACAGCTACTGCCCAAAATACATATATACAACCTACATAGTGTCTACGGAGCCTCTAAGAGTACTAGGAGTTTTACATAAACATGTCGGGAACAAGGCCCCGACTATACCTTTAATGACACAACATACACAAAAGAAGACGGTTTAGACTACACACGGCCCCGAGAGGAAGTGGGGCTCACCAGAACTTCTGAAGGGATGAAGAGGAGGCACCACTATCGGCGGACTGAGCTACCTACTATGGAACCACCTACATCCATATAAAAGATCTAGCGCCCCCAGCAAAAGGGATGTTAGTACCGTTGAATAGTACTAGCATGTATGAACAAAATTTATTCTAAGTAGAATCAAATAGTACTCAAGATATAAGACAATCAGAGAAACAAAACAATTACTGCACAGAGATACCGAAACAAACACAAGTGGGGGTTTCACAGATTCGTATTTCCACACAATCATATTCCACCCTTTTTCCTTCTCAACAATCTACCCTTATTTCTTCCTGTTGCGGCGCGCAACCCGATCCTACCGTACAATCACATTCCACCCTTATTACTTCTCACATATAACCCTTATTCCTCTTGTTGCGGCGCGCAACCCAATCCAACCGTACAATCACATTTCATAGCAACAATAACAGCCCACAATTCAATTACAAGGATTTTCATCAACAAGAGTATAAATTCATTACAACCAACAATCTGTATGAAATCAAAGCCACAATAATCCTTGCCAAACAACAAGTCATATACGATATTGCCATAGTCATTAGTTCAATTAAATCAATCCACAACTCCTTTTCATCACTTGCTACACAGTCCTTAGCACTTACATACATTCACACATTTGGGTTCATTATCATTCTTTCAAACCAACATATTCAAGCATTTAACGAACCTTACACATGATAGAGTAATCACAAAGAATCACCTTTCACAATTTCAAGTAGCATGGTAGTATGGTGATCCACTAAAACGATCAGAGAATAGAATCTTACGCCTCAATACATTAGAACAATCAATTCACATATGCTCAATCAAGAAACTCATATCGAATGCTCGTACACCAACAAGGTGACTCTACGAAGATTAAAGTTAGCCATACATAACTCGAATCAGAATCCCCTTTAATTTCTATCACAATTCACTGAACCGTCTAGCACCGTCAATCTAGTTCACAAGGTGACACATTTACCTTAGAATGAGGAATCTTGAATTCATTTGAGCATTTTATCAAACACTATGTGATCCCTTAGATTAACTAAACCTTTTTTAGTGAAAGATTACTCTACTTGCTTTCCTTTACTAAGTTATGGAAGATTATTCACATGCATGCAAGGTCTCAACTTTCATTCTCAAGAACCAACCTATGTGTGTTTCATCTTTAACGAAAATCTAAGGATTTTGGGAAATAGGGTTAAGACTTACCGCTTATGATGAAGAAGATGACGACTACTCGATAAACTTCTAGGCCTGAGTAGAGATGGAGGACCAATATGGGGAAGATGATGACTTCTCTCTCTAGAACCCACTCTCACTTCTCTCTATTATTGTTCAGATACCCGTTAAAAATGAAGGGGAGTGGTGTTTTATTAAACTAGGGGTTGGGTTTTAAAATCAGAAATTAGAAGCCTCGAAGTAGGAAATGCGGTCAGGAATGCAATCGCATTCCTGCTATGCGGTCCGCATTCCTGTCGCATAGATGGCCCTCAGCTGGGCCAAAAGGGAAAACAGGCCACCCAGGTATGTGACCACTATGCAGTTCTCATACCTGTTATGCGATCGCATAGTTCGTCGCATAACTCCCTCCGCAAGAATCAAGGTGCAAGAATATGAAAACTATGCGGCCTGCATTCTCAAAATACGATCGCATCTTGGGCCGCATAGTTGTCCTCAAACTGGACATCAGGTTGTCCAGGTATGCGACCACTATGGGGTCTGCATACCTGATCTGCGATCGCATAGTGGACCGCAGATCCGCGCAATTCTGGGAAATTATATCTTTTAAGTCCCGGGGTACCTTTTACTTCAAAAAGGTCCGTTTCTAAGAATTTCTACAGCAAGAAAAATATGGGAACCTACCTGGGCATCTCGAGCCAAAGGCCTCTTATGATGATGAAGAACCAACCTATGTGTGTTTCATCTTTAACAAAAATATGAGGATTTGGGGAAATAGGGTGAAGACTTACCTCTTATGATGATGAAGATGATGACTACTCGATAAACTTCCAAGCCTGAGTAGAGATGGAGGACAAATTTTTGGAAGATGAGGACTTCTCTCTCTAGAACCCACTCTCACTTCTCTCTATTTTTGTTTAGATACCCGTTAAAAATGAAGGGGAGGGGTGTTTTATTAAACTAAGGGTCGGGTTTTAGAATCAGAAATTAGAAGCCCCGAAGCAGGAAATGCGGTCAGGAATGCGATCGCATTCCTGCTATGCGGTCCGCATTCATGTCGCATAGATGGCCCTCAGCTGGGCCAAAAGGGAAAACACACTGCCCAGGTATGCGACCACTATGCGGTCCGCATACCTGTTGTGTGATCGTATAGTGCGTTGCATAACTCCCTCCGCAAGAATCAAGGTGCAAGAATGCGACAACTATGCGACCCGCATTCTCAAAATGTGATCGCATCTTGGGCCGCATAGCTGTCCTAAAACTGGACAGCAGGCTGTCTAGGTATGTGACCACTATGCGGTCCGCATACCTGATCTGCGATCGCATAGTGGACCGCAGATCCGCGCAATTCTGGGAAATTATATCTTTTAAGTTCCGGTGTACTTTTTACTTCAAAAAGGTCCGTTTCTAAGAATTTCTACAGCTATAACAATATGGGAACCTACCTGGGCATCATTTTTAGACATGAAATTTTACGGGTCTTTACAATTTAAAGCACCGCGGACCGCTCTAATTCCCAAACTCGGGTTCTAATTTTTACTTTTAATTCAAGTTTAAATGCATATGTTGTTGAAACCCTATGTCTTTAATAAGTGCAATTAACTACAATGGGTCTAAATTAAGCATTATGAATAAACCCTACACATGATTAATGGATTAGAGGAGAAAAAAAGGAGAAGAAAAAAAATCTACTAGGTAAACAAGAAAATAATAAAATTAAGAAGTTATGAAAGCAAAATTACACTTACTAGATGTGGGATGAAGATGGGATGAATGAAATGAACACTTGAAATTAGCAAGAGTGATGCACAGTTAAAAGTTTTACTGTAGAGATTCAAAGAGCGTAAAGTGTAAAATGAAGCCTTGAGACCCTATTTATAGAGCTGGTCCTGGGACCCACAGTACTCACCTCACCGCGGACTGCATAAAATGACCGCGGTCCTTTAAAGATCTGAGCAACTGCACAATCGGCCACTGCGGTCCGCGTAAAATCAACCACGGTCGCAGTGCTCCACCGCGGTCCGCGTAAAATGGTATCGCAGCCGCGATGGAAACTTCATAAACTTGTTTTTCTGGTGAGCCAGCTCCGCGGACCGCACAAATTTTACTGCGGTCCACACTGCAACTTCAGAGAGCTGGTTTTTTCACAACTTAACCTTGTGCCCTGCGTCAAAATAATCCCACAACAAGTTAGTCCAAAAAATGAGTCCTATACTACCAAGAAAATCAAAGAGAAACAAAAATAAAGACACATGGGTTACCTCCCAAGAAGCGCCTGATTTAACGTCGCGGCACGACGCCTGTTACCATGTTCAATTGAGCTTCATCAAAGCCACCACATGGCTATCTTTAAATTTCCCAAGGTAGTGCTTGCACTGGTGCCCATTCACTCGAAAAATCTTCCCATTTTTGTTCTTGAGATCGAGAGCACCAAAGGGAGTAACCAATACAACTTCAAACGGGCCACTCCATTTATACTTGAGTTTGCTCGGAAAGAGACGGAGTATAGAATTGAAAAGGAGCACCAAGTCTCCCACCTTGAATTCCCGTTCTTTGGCATACTTATCATGAAGGTACTTCATTTTGTCTTTGTACAAGGAGGAGCTAGTGTAAGCATGAAATATGAACTCATCTAGCTCATTCAAGTGATCAACTTTGAGATTAGCAGATTTGTCCCAATCCAAATTCAACTTTTTCAAAGCCCAAAGTGCCTTGTGCTCCAACTCCACCGGAAGATAACAAGCCCTTCCATACACCAAACGGTAAGGTGACATACCGATTGGGGTTTTGAAAGTGGTACGGTAGGCCCAAAGAGCATCATCAAGCTTCCGAGACAAATCAGTCCGGTTAGCATTCACAGTTTTGGCCAATATATTCTTGATCTCACGATTGGACACTTCCACCTGTCCACTTGCTTGAGGATGATACGGGCTAGACACTTTGTGATTGACCCCGTACTTCAACAACAAAGAATCAAAGGCCCTATTGCAAAAGTGAGACCCCCTGTCACTGATGATGTCACGAGGTGTCCCAAATCTTGTGAAAATATGCTTCTTCAGAAAACCAACCACACTCCGGGCCTCATTATTGGGCAAAGCCAAGGCTTCAACCCATTTTGAAACGTAGTCCACAGCCAGAGTATGTAAGTGTTTCCACAAGAACTCACAAATGGCCCCATAAAGTCAATACCCCATACATAAAAGATATCCACTTCTAGGATTGTAGTAAGAGGCATCTCATCTCTCTTGGATATGCCACCCATTCATTGGCATTCATCATATCGCTTCACCAACTCACTAGCATCTTTGTATAAGGTAGGCCAAAAGAAACCATAGCTTAGCACTTTTGAAGCGGTCCTTGCCCCTCCATGATGACCACCATAAGGTGAGGAGTGGAAAGACTCAAGAATCGATCCTTGTTCCTCTTCGGCACACATCGCCAGATGACACCATCATTGCAAAATCTTGAATAAGTATGGTTCATCCCAATAACAATCCATGTTATCCCTCCTAAGCTTCTTTCTTTGGTTGGAAGAGAGCTCACAAGGAACAACACCGGTGATAATATAATTGGAAATGTCCCCGAACCATGGAATTTCTTGCATTGACACAGAAAGAAGTTGTTCATCAGGTAAACTATCATCAATTTCAAGCCCATCACCAGGTCGACCTTGCTCCTCCAAGCGGGAAAGATGGCCGCCCACTTGGTTTTCACTCCCTTTTCTATCAATAAACTCCAAGTCAAAATCTTGAAGCAACAACACCCACCGCATGAGTCTTGCTTTGGAATCCTTTTTGGTCATGAGATACCAGAGTGTCGCATGGTCAGTGTGAACTATGACCTTGGCACCCATAAGATAAGGACGAAACTTCTCAATCGCAAAAACTATTGCCAATAGCTCCTTCTTGGTGACAGTGTAGTTCATATGGGCCGAGTTCATTATTTTTCTAGCATAATAGATGGGGTGAAAGATTTTCTTCACCCTTTGGCCCAAAACCGCCCCCACAACCACATCACTAGAGTCAAACATGAGCTCAAAAGGAGAGCTCCAATCGGATACGATGATAATTGATGTGAAAGTGAGCTTTTGCTTCAATAGCTGAAATGCCTTCATGCAATTGTCATCAAAGTTGAACTTGGAATCTTTCTCTAGCAATTTGCAAAGAGGATTTACCACCTTAGAGAAGTCCTTAATGAAACGCCGATAGAACCCGATGTGCTCAAGGAAGCTCCGGACCCCCTTAACAGAAGTTGGAGGTGGCAATTTAGAAATCACTTCAATCTTCGCCTTGTCCACTTCAATTCCATTCCTCGAGATTTTGTGGCCCAACACTATCCCTTCTTCCACCATAAAATGGCATTTTTCTAGTTCAATACTAGGTTGGTCTCTTTACACCGAGAGAGGACTTTGTCAAGATTGCTCAAACATTCATCAAAAGAACACCCAACTACACTGAAGTCATCCATAAACACCTCAAGGAAGTCTTCGACCATATCAGTAATGATCGCCATCATGCACCGCTGAAAAGTGGCGGGTGCATTGCAAAGACCAAAAGGCATTCGGGAGAAGGCAAATGTACCATAAGGACATGTGAAAGTGGTCTTCTCTTGATCCTCTAGGGCAATCAAGATTTGATTATATCTTGAATACCCATCCAGGAAGAAGTAGAAAGCCTGGCCCGCAAGCCTATCTTACATTTGATCCAAGAAGGGTAAGGGGAAATGGTCCTTGCGAGTCACTTTGTTTAACTTGCAGTAATCCATACACACCCGCCATCCTGTGACCGTTCTTGTTGGAATGAGTTCATTTTTGTCATTTTGGACCACTGTCATGCCACCTTTTTGGGGAACACACTGGACCGGAGAAGTCCAAGCAATGTCCGAGATTGGGTAGACAACCCCTGAATCAAGCCACTTGGTGATTTCCTTCTTCACCACTTCTTGCATTGCTTCATTGAGCCTCCGTTGGTGTTATACGAAAGGCTTGCTCCATCCTTAAGAATGATTTTGTGCATGAAAAATGCGGGGCTTATTCCCCGAATGTCAGCAAGAGTCCACCCTATGGATTTCTTCCTCCTCCTTAGAACTTTCAAAGTGGATTCTACGTGCAATTGGGTTAGGCAGGAGGAAAGTATAACATGCAAAGTACGAGAGGGACCAAGATAGTAATACCTGAGGTGTGGTGAAAGTGGATTCAAATCCAATGTAGGTGGCTCTTCGATTGAAGGCTTTGTCGCAGGAGTTTTCCGATTCTCCAAGTCCAATGATAGCTTTTGGGGACCATTGGAATAAGAACCCATGCCTTGAAGGGCATTGGTATTTTCAAGTAAACCATCCACCACGATATCATCATGGTTCAATAAAGCTGCCTCCACTAGATCCTCAACATTAATCATAAACCTTGCATCATCAATAATGACCTCGGTGACAAGGTCCATGAAAGAGCATACTTCTGTGTTGTTGGGATGCTTCATTGATTTACACACATGGAACACAACTTTTTCATTGCCCACGCGAAAAGTGAGCTCACTGGCCTCCACGTCAACTAAGGACTTCCCCGTTGCAAGGAAGGGCCTTCCCAAGATTATGGGGGCCTCATAATCCACTTCGCAATCCAATATGACAAAATTCGCAGGCAAAATAAACTTGTCAACCCGCACCAATACATCATCAATGATTCCTAGGGGCCTCTTCATAGTTCTATCCTCCATTTGAAGACGCATAGAGGTAGCCCTAGGTTGCCCAATCCCCAATGTTTTAAAGACTGATTATGGAATCAAGTTTATACTAGCTCCAAGGTCACACAAAACTTTAGCAAAATCCGCACTCCCGATTGTGCAAGGAATGGTAAAATCTCCCGGGTCTTCAAGTTTGGGTGCCATTGAATGCACTATGGCACTCACTTGGTGAGTCATTTTAATGGTTTCTCACTCCATAGACCGCTTCTTTGTGACTAAGTCCTTCATGAACTTATCATACTCGGGCATTTGCTCCAAAGCTTCAACCAACGGGACATTGATGGAAAGACTTTTCATCATCTCAATGAATTTCTTGAATTGATTGACTTGCCTTTGATTTGCCAACCTTTGAGGATATGGAGGGGGGCCTAGGCAATGGTGCCTTGGCCTGTGGGACCACCGCTTCCGGCATATCAATCACGTGTTCCCTAGACGGGTTCACGTCCCTTTGCAAATCCTCCCCATTATCATGGATATCAATTCTCACCTCACTAGTAGTTGGCTCTTCCACCAATTGTTCAACTTCAATTGGTAACTCATCATTTGGCACTTCATCATCATCAACAACAATTCTCTTTTGTCTAGAAGAGCTTGCTTCACCGCTTTTTCCACTTCTTGTGGTCACCGCCATGGCATGACCAGTATTATTATTGTTCCCACCCTTAGGGTTTACCACCGTATCACTCGCTAGTGCTCCCTTTGGGCGTGTGTTCAAGGCATGAGAAATTTGGCCCATTTGTACTTCAAGATTCCTAATGGAGGTGTTGTGGGAAGCCAATTGAGCATCGGAGTCCGCATTGCGCTCCATCATTTGCTTGAACATTTTTTCAATTCTTCCCATGTCATTACCTGATGAGCTTTGGCCTTGAGCTTGTACGGGAGTGGATTGCTTGGTTGTTGGTACATCAGGGGCCTTTGAGAACCGGACCCCCGGTTACCATTACCACCCCAATTGTTGTTGTTATTGCCTCCGCTCCAATTATTATCATTATTGTTCCCCCATTGTTGGTTATTGTTGTTCCCCCAATTTCGTGAATTGTTGTTATTGTTCCAATTTCTTTATCTTTGATTACCCCAACTTTGATTGTTGCCTTGGTTGCTCCAGCTTTGATTGTTGCTTTGATTGTTTCCTTGACTTTGGTAATTATTGGCATACATAACATCCTCTTCTTGATCATCATATGACTCTTCTTCACTATACTCACTTGGTCCTTGGTCACTTTGATCATTGTTGCTTTGCTTAGGATTTCTCTGAGGTCTTCTTTGGTTCACTCCCTCCATGGCATTTACTTGCTTTGGCCTTTGTAATTGCTGAAGCTGGGCCTTTGCAAGTTGGTTCATAGTGGTAATGAGCTCGGCAATTGCTTACCCCTGTTCTTGAAGTTCTTTGTGAAGACTATTGACACCGGACTCAACATGAGGTACGTTTTCTCTACTTTTCCATGTTAACGATGTGTCATCCATCTCATCTAAGACCTCACATGCCTCAGGGTAAGTCAATTTCATGAAATTTCCTCCGACCAACTGATTGACCACACATTGATTGACAGTGTTTATTCTTCGGTAGAAGGTTTGCTGAATCATGGCTTCATTCATGTCATTTCTTGGACATTCCTTAACCATGGTCCGGTAGCGCTCCCAAATCTCATGCAAAGGCTCGTTGGGTTCTTGCTTAAAACCCAATATTTCATCTTAGAGCGTCGCCATGTGACTAGGCGAGAAATATTTTGCAATAAACTTGTCTGCGAGCTCATCCCGTGTGGATAGGAGTGGTTGGGAAGCCGCTCGAGCCAATAAAGAGCCTTCCCTCGAAGAGAGAAGGGGAATAACCGAAGTCTCAATGCATCTTTCGAGACATTCATTTGTTTAGTACCCCAGCAGGTATCCACGAAGCCTTTCAAATGTTTGTACGCATTTTGGTGGGCGGCTCCGGTGAAATAGCCCCGCTGCTCCAAGAGTGTCAGCATCACATTTTTTATTTCAAAATTTCCCACCCGGATTCTCGGCGGGACAATAGCACTAGCATACCCCTCATTTGGAAGGACCCGAGGGGCTGCTCTGGGGGCTGGTGGCGGGGGAGGGTCTGGAATGTCCTCATTAGCATAGGCCTGTCAGCCCCGCCTGGGAGGAGGTACTTGGTTTATTTCATCTTCTTGGTTGTCATATACCTCCTCTATGACATTTCCCAAAGGATCCGCCATTATCACCTAAGTAGATTCAACACACACGTTAACAAAAAAGGAAAGAAAAACACTTAACACCACTATTCACGTAGATAATCAACACTGTATAACTCCCCGGCAACGGCGCCAAAAAGTGATCGGCATTCACCTACACTACTATAAAGTAGCGAGATGAGGGTCGGAGCAGATTTTACCCGAAGGATCGGGATCGAATCCACAAGGAGTTATGATTGTGGGAGTTGAGCTTCTAGGGAATCTAGTAGTGGTTCATGCTCTTAATTGCACTTTTCATACTTGTTGGTTTTACAATTATACTATGCTTTATACTAATAGTAATTTGCTAATTAACTAACGAATGTCTTTTTGGTTGTTTTCTTAATGGCTAAAAGGCCCTAGGGTTATGATTTTCTCCTAGGCGAATATTTAACGGGATCTAATACCTAAGGCACAGATGTTAACAAAGGGAATATGGCATAACCAATGCACGAAATTAGCCACTATATACCTCTCGGTAGTTTGAGTGGCTTTGCCCTAATTGCCTCTGGTCAATTGGTTGTCAAAATTATGCAAGCAATATTGGTTCAAGTAGGGTTTTACTATCTCTAGGATTAACCCGTTAATTGAGACTATCAATCTCTTGATTTCGTCCCAATTCCTTGTTGGGCTGATTTTCTAGACTCAAGTCCTCTTTCTCAAGAAGAACCCAAGTCAATTGAACACCAATTAGTGTTTGCAACCACCAATTTTAACATGAAAACCACAAAAATCAGCCCAACCCAAATACCAAACACCCATAAACATCTAAGCCTTAATTTAAAGTACCCATTAAACACCCACACTAGGGTTGAGCCACAACCCTAGCTAATGGGTTTAGCTACTCATAATAACTGAAGAAATTAGAGAAATAGATGAAGCAAAACCCATATAATTGATTTATAAACTAAAATTGAAAGATTCAAGGTTGAAATCCTTCTGAAACTACTCAAAAAGATGAATAAAAGTCGTTCACGAGCTCCCCATTATATCTCAGTACAAAGCTTGACCTAAAAAAAAGAGAAGAAACTATTTATACTCAGCTGAAAATTTCGGACAAAAATACCCCCTGTGGGGTCACCGCGGACCGCATAAAATGGACCGCGGCCGCGGTGAGGATTTTTAACTTTACAAAACTGGGCTCTGAGCTTGGCCACCGCGGTCCGAATAAACTTTTCCGCGGCCACAATGGCTTCAGCGCGGACCGCGAAGAAAGGACTGCGATCCGCGAAGGTCTTCTAGCCTTCAAGGTTTGGGGTCTCTGATTCTCTTGACCGCAGACCACGTAGATTGGACCGCGTTCCACATTGATTTTTCCCTTCAAAACAGCTTTCTGAATCACACCACCGCGGACCGCATAAACTAGATTGCGGTCTGCGATGACTTTTGCCTTGGAAACATCTTCTTTGAATCTTTCCACCGCGAACCGCATAAAATGGACCGCGGTCCGTGTTGGATTGTCCTTGGGAAGCACTCTTTGAATCTCTTCGGTGTGGACCGCATAAAGTGGACCGCGGTCTGCACTGGTCAATATAACTCTGCATGTGCTTGATCTTGCTACTTGTGCAGGTTTCACTCCTTTTAGAGCAGGTCTTTGACTGTATGTCATCCTTTTTGACTAAACCGTGAAACAATCACAACAAGTAAGCCTTTGGGACTATTTTGCATAAAATTTTATCCAAAACTTAAGTACGAAAGAGTGTAAAATAAGGTAAAATCCCTAGTTATCAAAGTGCCAGAGGATACTCCGTACTGTTGGTATTTTGGAGACCAGTGGGGTCTCGTTTGCTACATTTCAGTTTGCTGGTGCTACTTTCACTTGGTAGGAGGCGTTTGAGAGGCGTAGGACGGTTGGTTCAGAACCTCTCACCTGGCAGCAGTTCTCCACGATCGTTTTGGAGAAGTATGTTCCTCAGTACCACAGAGAGGAGTAGCGCATGTAGTTTGAGCAGCTGCGCCAGGGGGAGTTGTCAGTCACACAGTACGAGATGCGGTTTTCTAAGTTGGATAGACATGCTTCTGAGTTAGTCCCTACTGATAGGGAGAGGATCAGGAGGTTTGTAGATGGTCTCACGTATCAGCTTCGGATTTTGATGACCGGGGAGAGAGTGTCTGGAGCTACATTCGAGCAGGTTGTTGACATTGCTCGGGATATTAAGTCGGTTCGTATAAAGGAGCGTTAGGAGAGGGAGACCAAGAGGCCTCGGGGATCAGGTAGTTTCAGCGATGGCCCTTCCAGAGGGCAGTTTCAGCACAGCAGAGGTCGTCCATTTAGACCTCCTCAGCCAGCTCGCCCAGCTTACAATGGCGCATCTTCGGGGCAGGCTTCTCGCATTTCTCATCCGAGGCGTTCATCTTTTAGTTCCCTTCCAGCACAGAGTTCCTCCATAGCATCATCATTCTAGGGTTTCTATATGCATGGTTCATCTGGTGGTTATCATGGTGGAAGGGGTTCTCTTCAGTCCCCATCTCCAGCTCCAGGTAGTTGTTTTGAGTGTGGAGAGTTTGGACATGGGTGGAGGAAGTGTCCTTGTCGTTCGGGTAGTTCATCTTAGTAGAGAGTTCAGCCCTCGACATTAGCCCTAGTCACTTCACCACCTACCCATGCAGCCAGGGGTGGTGGTCAGGCAGATAGATGCCTCCCTAGAAAGGGAGGTCGAGCAGGTGGAGGCCAGCCACGTATTTATGCACTCCCAGCTAGGCCTGATGTTATGGCTTCAGATACGGTGATTACATGTACTATTTCAGTCTATCACAATGATGCTTTGGCTTTATTTGACCCCGGTTCCACATACTCTTATGTTTCGTCGTATTTTTCTCACTTTCTGAATATGCCCCGTGAGTCCTTAGTTACGCCTGTTCATGTTTCGACTCCGGTGGGCGATACTATTGTTGTGGACCATGTGTATCGGTCGTGTGTGATATCTATTGGGGGTTAGGAGACCCGAGTGGACTTGTTGTTACTCAGTATGGTTGATTTTGATGTGATACTGGGCATGGATTGGTTATCCCCATGTCTTTCTATTCTTGGTGAGACCAAACTTAATGGACAGCTACTTCCCAAACAAGGACAAAGTAGAGAATAAGCTTCTTCGGAATTGCTTCTTGACCAAGTCCTAGAAATGTGATGAACATGCATTCAAGCTTGCGATCTTGTACTTTATAGAATGCTTCTTGTTTGAAGGACAATACTGCAGTTGACATCTTCAGGTTTCATATTGTGGACAGTGGACAGTTCAACAATTACCATTGGGGAATAGATGTTTTTAAGGTGTTTCTTCTTTCGGTACGGCATGTGCTTAGTACAAATGTGCAGTACTATAGACTTGGTGGACTGCCTCTTACGCTTCAAGTTTGGATATACGAGTGTTGTTCTATTGTTGATAAACAAATTGCGGTCCGTGTGACGACCCGGACGGTCGTTACGTAGAACATACATCATTATTACTATTTTTGCCTCGTCATAGGTTGGTTTTACTGTTTATGATGTGTTAGAGTCGGTTGGCTCGGGATCGAAATGGTTGTGGTAGAAATTGAGACACTTAGTCTCTAGAATTAGCCTTATAGTTGGGAAAGTCAACTAAGAGTTGACTTATTGGTAAACGACCTCGGAATGCAGATATTATGGCTCGGATAGCTTCGTTGTGTGATTTGGGACTTAGGAGTGTGTTCATAATTTTTTTGTGATGTCCGGTGTAGAATAAGTATTGAATTGGCGAAAGTTAGTTTTTGGTGATTTCCGGTCGGCAGTGGAGAATAGGCTATCAAGGTCGGAATAGAATTCCGAAAGTTGGAACAGGTTCGTAATGTCATTTTGGATATGTCTGCAAAATTTCAGATCAATCGGAGGTGTTTTGGATAGTTTCGACATCGTTGGTGGAATTTAGAATTTTCAAAGTTCATAGGCTTGAATTTGATGTGATTTTGGGTGTTTTGATGTTATTTTGGGTGTTTCGAGGGTGCAACTAAGTTTGAATGATCATATACGATATGTTGGTATGTTTGGTTGGGGTCCTGAGGGGCTCGGGATGGTTTTGAGTGGTTAACGGGAAAATTTGGGACTTGGAATGTGCAGTTTCAGCTGCTGGTTTTCATTCTACTGATGTAACCGCACCTGATGTTTGATCGCAGGTGCGGGCCCCGCGGAAGAGGACAGGGCTCCGCAGGTGCAGAGGTTGACTGGTCAGTGTAAAGTCGCATGTGCGGACACTTGACCGCACCTGCGAGGTCGCAGGTGCAAAATTCCCTAGGTTAATGAAAACCGCAGGTGCGGTCCTCTTGAGCGCAGGTGCGGAACGTAGGTGCGAGGGCAAGGGCCGCAGGTGCGAAAAGCCTGGGCAGAAAGTATAAAAAGGGGACTTAGCGATTTTTAGTCTTCTTTTCACCATTGTTGTTGCGGGTTCCGAGCTTTTTGAGGGATTTTGAAGAGGAAAATGTTTGTTCTTTATTGGGGTAAGATTTTTGGACTCATTAACTCAATTATATGTGATTAAGGACCTTATTAGCAGTGTTTAATTAGGAAAATCAGTGGAAAAAGGGGATTTGAGTTTAAGAGACCTTCTAGGGGTGATTTGAGGGGTCATTTGGACTCCGATTTCAGAGTTCTTTATATGTATAGACTCGTGAGATGATGAGGATCATTTTGGTATAAAGTTTTTTGAGTTCCGAGATGTGGGCCCGGGGGTCGGGTTTGACCAATTTCGGGAATTTTGAGTATTTTTGATAAATTTCGATTGGATTTCATTCCTTGGCATATTGTAATGGTATAAATCTGATTTTTGGTAGATTTGGAGCACTCGGAGGCCGAATTTAGGGGCAAGGACACTGCGGAGTAGTGTTTTAGCCGGTTTTGAGGTAAGTAACGTTTCCAAACTTGAAACTAAGGGTTCGAAACCCCAATTTATTTGGTATTTGATGTTAATTAAGGTGACGCACGTGCCAAGTGACGGGCATGCGGGCGTACACCGAATATTTGTGGCCTGGCTCATCCCATGGCACTGCCTAATAGTTATTTCAGGCTGATACTTGTACTGTGAAGGTTGTATTTACCTTGAACATACTAGAAATCATGTTAAATATAGATGCTAAGGCTTCACGCCAATATGTTCAGACCGGAATGGTCAGTTATTGTTTTCTCTATCTGTAATTACTTACTTTCATGTACTCAGTCATGTTACATCATATGTTTCATGCCTCAGTCTCAGTAATTGTTAGTTTATTTCTACGTTATCATTATTTTGGGTTGATTCTTATATTAGAGAGCCTTGTGAGTGAGACTGAAAAGTATTGACTGAGTGAGGCGTAGAGCCTGGTATTGAGATAGTTATGAGATCGGACTGCACACCGCAGCGATCCTTGAATCATGTCTTCATTGGCTTGATATAGCGCTTGGGCTTATAGGAGCCCCTCCGAAGTCTTTACACCCCCAGTGAGCGCACAGATATTGAGGGATGGATCTTCCCTGGGCATGGATCTTGTCCGAAGTTATTGATATATTGAGGGATGGATCGTCCCTGGACATGGTTCTTATCCGAATGATGTGTTTCGGAGATGGATCTTCTCCGTGGTGCTGGACTGGCCTTTTCCTCAGTACTAGGTGACTATGTCACTTGTGTTTATGTATAATCCGGGATGGACTTTCCCTGGGCCTGAAGGCCAATTCTAGTACTGAGTGGACTTCTTTGCGAGAGTTGGGATACTGTGTACATATCATTTCGGATTCCTTATGATCATATACTGGTATGTAGATTGTACAGACATAATTGGTGTATCTTTGTTTATTTTCTGTTATATTTTTGTCATGTCCAAGTTTATATAATGTTGTTCGTGAATATCGGAGGTTTAGTCCGTCACTACCTCTCAGCTCATAGTTTGGGTTCGTTAATTCTGAATTGGTGTACTCACGTTATCCCCTGCACTTTGTGTGCAGATCCAGGTACATCGAGACCCGGCTCTGGTCATTGAGTAGCTGACAGTTTCCATTAGAGTTGTCGAGGTAGCAGCTGGCGACCTTGATCTCGTCATCTCTTTCTTACTCTACCTGTCGTTATTTACTTTTCAGACTATGTTGTCCATTCCTCTTTTATTCACCTTATGTATTAGCAGCTCATGACCGTGTGACACTAGATCCGGGATTGTAGGATTTAAGTTTTGGTTTCGGATATTGTTTCAACTTCAGATTTATTATTGTTATTGCCTACAGACTTGTTAAAAATGATACTTTCTATGGTAATCGAATCTAACTTAGATACAAATAGGTGGCTGGCCTGGTTACAGGACAGGCGCCATCACGACTCCGAAATTGGGTTGTGACAGTCCGTCCCCCCAGTAATAAAATACCCTGTATTCTGAGATGGACAAAAGTCAAATCACAACTTTGGAAAAAAACCATAGAGAATCTTATGTTCACTCCAACTTGGATCAAGGTAAAAAACTATTTGTTGTTTTATGTAATAGTTAAATTCTTAACGGTCAACATACATTTATAATAAATATTGATAAAATCAGATGTTTGCAAAAACCATCAGTTTGGTGTTCATGGATGCTATAAGTGGTGCAACCAGCGGTTCTTAATGGATGAATATGCTAAAAATGTGCATGTTTTCAACAATAATTTCCAAGTTTAAACATTGCACTATAGGCATTATATACAATCAGTATTGAGGTTGCTAGTTGCTTTTAGAATTCTATGTGTCACTAATACAATTACAATACATATTGAGCGCCAAATTTATGTATATCTATCAAAGATAATTTTTGATAGCACATTACTATGACATATATAACTTATACGATTGTCAGACAGTTATTATACAAAGTGGATTATGTTATTGTACCTTTTTGTTGCAGTTTTCAAATATTGCTGCAACAATTGAAGATTTGAAACTCATAAAATTACCGGAAGAAAGGTATTATGAAATGGAAGAACAAGGAGACAGTTCATTGCATCGTCGCAATCTCCCGTTTATACCTGAAAATTCTGGAGTTGTGAAGAATAAGCCCAACCAAGCTATATTGTGAGAAATACAACGGTTGAGAACCGCAATTGCAAAGGTTCAAAGTGGTTTTGATGCTTCAAGACAAAGGTAGTAATTGGCTAGAAAGGTATTACAGTAACTTTGAATGATGTTTAATATTTTGTGGTATTGTGTTTTTTTCTCAGATTGCAAGCGACTTTGTATCGATGAAGGAATTATTCACGCAATCAATTAACAAAGTCTTGGATGAAATTAGGACATCTTCATCCCGTCAACCCGAAAAAGTTGATTTTTCTGTTTCACCGATGTATACAGTTATTAGACCAACTATTAATGATCGTCACCACCACAGAAGAAACGATAATGCTTGTTTTCCAGACCGCAAAGAAGATGAAGTTGAGTACGCAACAGTCAACGACAATATAAAACAACAAGGTTATTATACTATTTTATTAACTAAGCACCCTCTTTCAATTTAATAAATATACAAGCATCATACATGTACCATACAATTTCTTAACAACTATGATACACTTTTTAGTTTTATAACTTTTATTTGCGCATATAAAGGTGTTGACGTCAATGTTGCACAAATAAATCAGCCAAGCGTAGACATCAATGATCCACTCTTAAAGTCGGTTGTAAATGTAGAAAATACAGGTAATCGTACAATGATTATTCATTTCACTAATTTATATTTTTAATTATGATATAAATACAAATATCATACAATATTCATACAATGGTTTGTGATAGCTTTTTTCCTATCTATTTTTCCAATATCCAGACGATGATCACTCTGTTGTGGCTGTGGATACTTCTGGCCTTGATGCCCAAGTTGAAAAAAAGTTGTTACTCTGGATGATTTTGAGTTGCCTTCGACACTTTCTCAAATTGTTCTGGTTGAAAAACAATTTGAAGAGCGTTCAACCCATGGAAAAAGGGAAGATTGAAGATTCTTGGAAAGCATGCGAAGTCCCCATATTCACAGGATTTCGACTCCGATTGTAGCAGCTTCGTAGGTCCACCTATTTTTCCAATCAAACATCCATTCACACACGTTATTGGAATAGGTGTTACCGCAACTTGATAGAGGAATTTGGAGAATGGTTACACGATGGGACACATAAGAGATCATCTAGGTTTCAATTAATATAAGATTGCTATTCATACCCAACTGCATCATAAGTTTTACAAGCTTATTTTATAACTTGTATCAGCGAAAATCTCCTTATCCAGTGGAATGAACAAGCTCGGGAGAGGCCTTTTAATTTGGGTGTTGAAAGGGTAGACAAGAAAGAATGATTTTACAATTTGGCACACGCAGGGCAAGTATTGAATGACACAGTGCGTTGATATTTATCGATCACTCTTAGCTTTTGTATAATAAATGTATACAAGTACAATTTCAGTTGTGTTGCATAGTAAATAACTAAAACCATTCTTACTTGTTTTTTGAATTTTAACTTATATTCAGCACATCAATGTTATTCTGTACTATCTAAGGAAGAGATATAAGTATGGCCCATCCAATAACGTCAGGTTAACAAGTACTGATTAATATTTCAAGACAAGGGTTGAACAAGTATATGATATGTATGTGACTACTCAACAGGATAATAGGGTGGTAAAGGTGGACGACACTGTAGCTGATTACATTCTAGGCTATCGGTTGCTTGACAATGTTGCTTGGTCAGAAGTCGATTATGTGATAATACCCATTAACGTCAAGGATAAATTTCAATGGGTGTTAGGTGTATTCGACATATGCAAAAGGACCCTAATAGTGTATGACTCATTTATTGCAGCTGGAAATAATATTGTAGTTCATCAACTTATACACAAGTTTTCAGTTGTTATACCTCTTTTCCTCCAATGCTTAGACTTCTACGGGAAGCGTACTGACATAAATTTCAAAACCACTCCAGCCTATATTGGAAAAAGTATTTCAGAACCTTTGGAAGTTCAGTGGTTAGTTACCGAGGTTCCACAACAGAAGTTTGGCTCATTGTATGTATATATTTAAAAATGGTATTCTGTGTCATACAGTTTTGTACATTTTAGCATATGTTTATCTGCTACTTTATTGCTTGCAGGCACTGCGGGGTTTATGTTGTAATGTTTGCAGAGTATGTCAGTATAGGGGAGTTTTCAATTCCAAGTATCAACTTTAATGTAGAAGAGCACTGTAGACGATTTGGAGCTCTCCTTTGGGATTATGCAAGAAGAAAACAAGAATTGGGGGCTATTAGTGATAGTGAGATCACATGAAGGATTGCAAGGAGGAGAGGTGGTCCACCAAAGAAACAAAGATTAAGAGTTCGCAACAAATAGGTTATAAGAAATTTGGAGAAGATGTCTTTTGGGAACTTGGACTGTGTGCCATAGTTTGGATGCCAAATACTTGGTGTCTTAATTTACAGTTTAAGTGTTTTTGTTTATTTGTTATGCTGTTTAAATTGTCGCAGTTCTTTACCAAGAAATTATATATTTTTGAACAACACTTACAGTTCTGTCGCAACTTTATACATTTATATTCTTAATTATTCATGGTACTGGTTTAATACATTCAATATACACTGGTATAGTAGAGTTATCCGCCTTTGACGGAGTTGTGCTATTGTTTGATTGATATTATTAAAAGTATTGGAGATGACTTCTGGTGAATACTTGTGAATACTAATATTGCCGTCATGTTAAATGATGTAATAGTTGCTTTGTTTAAATTAGTTATCCTTTTCAATGATGAATGCAGAATGCACATGAATTATTTTGACTGAGTTGTTATTATTCTTTCCCATATGTATTTAATTCCATTGGGAGATACTTATAAAATTCTATTTGATTCAATTCCCATACAGTTATGATACAATTCGTTCAATACAGTTATGATACAATGCTTATACACTTTTTCTATTTTTATTTACTACTATGTCTATACACATATTATACCATTGATATAAAATTATGTTATTAAAAAGTAATAAGAATTTGATACATTTGTATAACTGAACTACTGGATCTATAATACATTTATGCTACTATTTGTATATAGTTGTAATATCAATAACATACACTTATAAGACATTTATGTATAATATTATTACATATTAAACTTTTCCTATACAATTTAACATATATTTTTTTAAACATGTTCCATTTAAATTTAATACTACATTTATACATATATTATTCAAACCACATACACTAAAAGTTATACAAAATTATATACTTATAGTAATATAAAAATATATAAAATTATATACCAACAAATAAAAATTCAATTAATATAATACTGTAATTGATAAACTTCTAACACTAAACTGCATCACATAAAAAGTACTTTATTGGAATAATTAATTATTCTATTTCTCTTAAGAACATTGCAATATGTCTTCTTATTGTGTCCTAACCCTCCATAATTGTTGCACGACACCTTATACTTTTCAGATTTCAATTCATTAAAAGGTTTATATCTTGATTTATGAGGCCTTCCAGGAGCTCTTTTCCCACTAGGAGGTAATACCTCCTCCTCCGCAATATAAAAAGGAATATCCCATTTACTTTCATCTAGTAAAGGGTCCACCGGAATTTCATATATCTTGAGAAGGTTTGCCCTTGTATAGTATACCGAGCAATACTCGTCATTTCTTAGGTTTTTTTATCGCAAAACAGCCAATGCATGTCCACATGGTAGTTCATCCAATTGAAATCGTCCACAGGTGCAATTCCTTTTTCGTAGACAAACTATGAATCTTTTACAACTATCCGTGACCGTATGCACATACTCTGTTGAACTCCGCACCTATAAATATTAACAAAAGCACTTGTTTATGGCAATAAGTTTTAATAAATGCACCTAAATATATAATAAACATACATTTAACATACATAAAAGTTAAACGAACAAAAAGATAATTGATACTGCCTACTTTCAAGAATTTATGAAAGGCTATTGTAGCTATATTGAAGGAAAGATTGATTTAATTGTCAAAACATAAAAGAAAGAATACAGAGTACAATATATTAGCCATACAATTTAAATACAGATAGTTAAGCCGATACTTACTCGCATGCTCTGTGATAAAATTTCGTTATCCTCCAGCATCTTGTGGTATTTCTTCCCAAGGAATGAAGGACCCTGTATTCATCATGTTGGTGCTATTCCATCTTTCTATAAGTGCCCTCATGAATTCTAACAAAGCAGTTACTGGCAGTTCTCTTGCGTCTTTATTGGATACATTCACCGATTCTGCTATATTTGATATCATCGTCCAAGTTTTATTCACCGTTGCATACGCACGAGCCCACTTTTGGTAGCCAATTTGATACAAGTAACTTTTTACTCGTGGGTCTATCTCTTCAACCGTTGACATTAGTTCATTAAACTCGTCTGTAGTGTACGCTCTTGCCAACGCAAAGTACAACAAACTCAGTTGTTCGTGAGCCTTTTTGAAATTTGTCTTTACGTTGTTCCATATATGCCATATACACGCAAAATGCGGGGCCTTGTCATACACTATGGACGTAGCCTTAATGATACCCTCATGTCTGTCTGACACGACACACATTTGAGGTCTTTCACCAAAAGTCTCTCTGAACCTCTCGAAGAACCACCTCCACAAGGCGTCATTTCCCCCATCAACAATTGCGTATGCAAGTGGTAAAATACTTTCTGTTCATAAACAAAATTTATTTCACTATATGACATATATAAATTGACCACCCAATATTCGAATAAAATATCTATTATATACACAGAAAGTAATAACAATATGGATAACTACAACTAACAATAACTTGCGCATTGCTCGTATGTTTATATAATATCCTACTAACAACAGATATATATATACTATACAATTATATGTTTTGTTTCTATACAATAAGGAAAACTAAATGGAATTATGGTATCACACTATGTTCATACAGTTGAAATATAGTTTAAAAAATCCACTAAATGTACAGAAGTTACCTGCTGCATCCAATGTGCTTGCAGTTAGTATAATCCCCCTGTATACGGATTTGAGGAAGCTACCATCCACAACTACAATTGGCCTACAATACTCCCAACCCCTTATCGACGTGTATAGAGATACAAATACATACAAAAAGCACACCTCATCTATTTTTTCTAGCCTCACAACTGATCCGGGGTAAGTCTTTTCCAACATATATAAATAGCTAGGTAGTTGATTGTAGGATTCACTTGGATCACCTCTCAATATTTGAAAAGCATTTTTTTGTTCTCTCCATGCCTGCATGTATGTTAAGTTCACATCATGTTCCTTCAGCAAGTCGAATTGTATGTCCTTCGATGTGTATATGGTTTTAGGATCTGCATATTTGGTCATGATAATACTCCCAACGACCTTGGCAGTTGTTTGTCGACGTGTATAAGTATTATCCATCAACAAACATGTGTGTACACTGTTGAATTCCCTCACCTTGAACATGGTTGGTTTGGTGGCTTGTAGACTTAAATTTCCATGCACAATGCTTGCTAAGGCACTCGAGGCAGTAGCTGGGAAGTCAAAAAATGGTGAAGTACAATTAACATACAAAATTAATACAATTACAATACGAGAGTAAAAACCCCTTATCTCACTGAATACTTGATAAAAACTCACTTTCTTAAGCATCTAGCGAATTTAACCCACTTACCATACAAAAATTAAATACAATAACCAGGAATACATACATTTATTTGCTTGTTAATAATATATTTTTATATTGGTCAAAAGTAATTACCCGTTTTCACATGACCTTTTCACCCTGAATTGGAATTTGTTCATAATTGCATAATGCTTCATCGCACTGACAATCGCATATTTATCTATGTAAATCTGACCGACCTCAATACTTTTAGGTAGTGTGTCTGCTATTATTAAACACTCAAACCACCATTGTCATCACATGGACCCACCTCAAGCAAATTTACTTTCTTAGAAAAACTGGTGAATGTATCACCATTGTATGGTAATTGTAGCAAGCTATTTTGTGCATTTTCGAAGGACTCTGCAATGACATTCTCATCTACCGTATTCCGTCAAGCGCAAATTCATTTAGTGTTATACATAATGGATACATTCTGATCTCCTTGTAATTTCTTTTCGTCTCTATATACACTCGTAGCCCCATATCATTGTGAATTTTCATGGCAGGGCATCTGTCATTGACTATATATTTGATCTCAATTACTTTAACAGAGGTATCTATAGATAATTGCCGAACAATGACTCAAATTAACTCATCGTAGCTTGACTCTATGTTGATTACAACTCCGTCGACATTAAAATCGACATATCGATCAGTAATATCCCATCGGCCTGAGTGTTGAAGCATGACTGCCATAGTCACCATTTGAATGTCTATCGAGCTTTGAATTAGAGTCGATGTCAAACTTCAAATTTGTATCACAATCAGTGATTTTTCTTCTCCATACGAATTTTGTTCGTGAAATGTAGCAGAATACTGATTTCATCAATTCTATTTAGATTATATGCTGCTCCGTTTATGGTAGGAAAAAGAAGAGATGGAGATTATGGACGGAGATTGAGGGATTTTGAGGTAGATGAATCCCATGTCCTTCGCTTGTAACAGACCGCGTTTGTTACGGTAGTATTAAAACCTACGAGTTTAGAGAATTAATATACTTATTGTATAAAATAAGTTAAAGAAATTAAGGTATTGGGGGAAAACTACTAAACATAGAGAAAATTGAGAATAAAGTGTTTATTATAGTATTACTAAGAAAAAATCTCTTATATTTGGGCTGTTTAATGAGTCGGAATGAGTTATAAAAAGTAATGGGTTAACTTGGGCTCAACTCAAATAAACTCATAAGCTAAAATATTTGTAGCCCAACCCATTAATCTCTTGACGGGTTGAATGAGTTTGGGCTCAAATTGACACCCTGGTTATACGTACCATTGAGGAGCTAATTTGCGAGCGCAAAAGACGGCACTTAATTAAAGCACTATACTAAATTAAAAGTGTACAAGGTAGTTCAAACTGTACTTCAAGAGATCAGTGCCGCAAAAATCTTCCTGGCAATGGCGGGGCACCCTCCCACGTCCCACCTAAGTTCTGAAAATTGACTAGATTGGCCTCTTAAGGGGTTTGATAAGGAGAGATGTTTAAATTTTGATATATTTGTAAATGATGAACTAAATTTTGATTCAATGGATAGTAATAGGAATATGTAGAATTAAGGAATCCGTAATTATCTTTCTACTTTTTTTTGGATGAATGAACTAGTGGAAAACAAGAATGCTTATATATTTACAAAATGTGTTTGGACATTAATTGTGTGATTCCAAGTGAAAGAGCTAAGCATGGAAAAAGAATAAAGCATCCACAATCTTAAACCAACAGGTGAAAAAGGTTTAACAATCCTAAAATTTGGGAAATTCAGCCCAAGAATACTCCCAACAAATATTTGAAACTTAAATTTTTTATTATAAAATGGGGCTGATTGTGCTATTCTAAAATGGAATGGGGTGTCAAACGTAAACTTAGGATATTACGGGATCTTTTACGCAATAAAAAAACTTAGTTGTTTCGCTGAAACGCAGCCCTACGTGTATCTCACGCTGCTTTCACAAACCTTTCCCAAATTCAATATTCAAACTCACAATTTGATTCCTTCAATCCTCTCTCCCTTGTACCTCTAACCCACCCGATTTCATATCCAAATCCACCCTCAAACCTTCAGAAATATACAAACAAGTGCACCCCAATCTGCAAAAAGATGCACATAAACTTGTGTATTTTCAATTCTAATCATTCTATTAGTTCCTAGCTTTTCTAATTTCAGAGTTTGAACCTGGCCTACGTTTTCTCTATCTTCTAATTGGGTTTGTAATTGTACATGATCGAAGATGTATAGCAATTTCAAGGAGCAAGCGATCGATTACGTGAGGCAAGCAGTGCAAGAAGACAACGCTGGTAACTATGCAAAAGCATTCCCTCTTTACATGAACGCTTTGGAGTACTTCAAAACCCATTTGAAGTACGAAAAAAACCCTAAGATTAAGGAAGCGATTACTCAGAAATTTACCGAGTATTTGCGCCGGGCGGAGGAGATCCGAGCTGTATTGGATGAGGGTGGGACCGGGCCAGGGCCGAATGGTGGGGATGCCGCTGTGGCGACAAGGCCCAAGACGAAGACGAAACCCAAGGATGGAGAAGATGGGGAGGATCCTGAACAGTCCAAGTTGAGGGCTGGGCTCAACTCCGCGATTGTTAGGGAGAAACCTAATATTAAGTGGAATGATGTTGCTGGGCTGGAAAGCGCTAAGCAAGCTTTGCAGGAAGCTGTGATTTTGCCTGTCAAGTTCCCTCAGTTCTTCACCGGTGAGTATTTGCTTTTATTTGGTATATTTGAATGGTTGCCATATTTTCTAGTGAAAAAAAATTGATTGGTGCAGGTGATTGTATTTCTTAAAATTGATTCTTAAGTAGCATTAAGTTCAACAATTAATGATCAATCAACTATACCTTAATTCCAAAGTAGTTGGGCTTAGGCTGTGTGAATATCCTTTTGTATGCTCAACTCGTTTCGAGATCTAATGTGTAGATGATAAGAACTGATAAAACTAGCTATCCTTCCAGCTCCAAGATATTCAGATTTTTCCTAAAAATGTTTACATTGCTAGATTTATAGCCTATTGAGTTAGATGAGCTAGATGAATTCATTAGCTCTTAGCGCAGCATATCTGAATTCACTATAGGGTAAGTGGCTTGCTTACAATGCTGAATAATCTGTAGATTAAGACGTTACCGAGGAGCTAATTCGTCAGAACTCAGTTGGCTGCTTCTATAGAGAAGGCGGAGCATCCTTGGCTCAGCATTATAGCATATAACCAAAGAAATCACACTTTTTGTGTCTTTCCTTTCTTAGGTTTGCTAGATAGAAAGAAGGCGAAGAGCGCAATAAGGTAATTGATTCTAGTCAATGTTGGTAGTTTTGCTTCTGTGTGTTGTGACCAGGAAAATAAATTTGGAAATGCATTTTTGGTAGGACAGTGCTCAATCCAATTCTCATGTCAAAACAACGAGAGAACCAGTTCTTTCCACAAAACCAGGCCATGATTCTTTTGATGAAGTGGGAGAAAAGAGTTTTTGTAACCAGGGTGGTTGAACCCTCATAGATATTACGTGTCCGCGTGCTTAGAGTAAATAATATAGTTTCTGAAGGGTAGTGAGTTTTCTTTCGAAACCAATAGGTTCAAACTTGGTATGTTGCATGTGTTGAATGATCTATTCCGCGTAGGTGTGTGCTTAAATGGTTTGGGCTCAATAAAAAAGAGATCTTTCTAAAATAAAAGGAGTCACCTTTCTCTTTGCGTCTCAATTCAATATATCCGTAGGTTTATAAATGAAGATTCACAGCACCTATTCAGGAGTTAGGAATGAACTTGCAACGAATTATGGTAGGAATTCCGACTTTCCAATAGAGCGGCGGCAAACTGGTATGATGCTCTACTCACCATGAAGAAATGTAAGATCGAACTGCGCTCATGCATGCCACAAATTAACACCATTTCTGACCCTAACCATATTTTTCTTATAACCTTCTTCCACGGCCATTTCCTTTGTGCTGAACCTCCATAGCCATTTCATCGACATGCTACGACATTAATGTGTTCGAGCAGAAATTATCTTCAATGCTTTCGTGGTTATTTGTCCATGTGGATAACTTGCAAATTCTGCACAGTTTAAGCTCAAGCATTGCAGCAATAACAGCTTACTTTGAGTAATATTTTAAGGTTATATAAAATTTGTTACAGAAGATCCAGAGCACAGGACTTAGCAAGGTGGTTAGACACATTGAATTAATGTATATGGACTACCTATTCGTGCTGATACACTGATTTATAGCTGTTGTATATTGGATCCTAGTTCTCCTCTTATGAGAGGAACTGCTACTTGTTTATTCATGAACAAGAAATATTCTTTCTGCTTGAGGAGGTGAACTTGTGAAGCTATGGGGAACCTTGTGACACTAGGAGTCATGTTTGTACGTGTAATAGTAACTGCCGGTAAAGCTCATGTGATTCAGTTTGTGATTTCTCTCTGTTTTTATTGTCACCGTTCCCTCAAGAGCCCCTTCCTCATCATACCCAAAAAGTCAAAACTAGGGACAAAAAGGTGAAGAACATGATTTTGCTTTTATTTTTTCTCCTTAGAAGATGTTAACTAGCTATGCAAAATTTTCCATCATCACCTAACTTTACAAATTTTTTGAGTGCTTTCGTTCATCCTCACCTAAGTGTTTTCTTGCCTTTCTTATAGGCAAGAGAAGGCCATGGAGAGCTTTTCTTTTATATGGTCCTCCTGGGACAGGAAAATCTTACTTGGCCAAAGCTGTTGCTACTGAAGCAGAATCCACTTTTTTCAGGTATTATTCCTCCAATGTGCAATTATTCATTCTATCTACTCTCCATTTCGCTGCACACTTGAGCTAAGGATTAGACATTGCTTTTCTCACTGCGGCTTCGAGTCTGTAAAATGCACAGGTTATAGTTATTCTCTATGTTTTGCTCGTACTCTCCGAAAATATCGTCGGGTGCGTATCGGATTCTCCAAAGCATTGTATTATTGGAGAATCCAATACGGGTGCGGCAGTGTTTCGGAGAGTCCGAGCAATATAGGTTATTCTTTAGATTGTTAATGTCATATTCATCTGTCATAAGGACAATTTAAGAACAAGAGAGGAATCGGATTCTCCTCTGCAGGCCAAAAAAAGTTAAAGAAAGCAAAATCAAAGAATAGGAGTTTCTAGAAGATGCCCACGGGGGGCAATGATGGTGAGCTGTTGATGAAGTGGCTCTGATGACAGATGAGATACTTATATAGACAGTTGGATAACTTGAGATATGACAGTATCATCTTGGTGTGTACTATTATTGAAAAACTTTTGATTTATAAATAAAGATAAGATGTTCATTGAATTTTCGCCCCAATATTTGCTGTTCTTATATAGCTTCAATGGCATGATATCAATGTCTTATGAGATGCTTGATTTCTTAAATAATTTTAGATATGTGTATTGTCTTTGAAAAGTCGGCAGTTTCCATTCTGAATAGATTTTTCATCTGTGTTTTTTTTCTTTCCCTCAGAGATACTTTTGATGAAATGCCTACATATATGAGGAGCATGCATAAATTCAGCTGCATTTCTGTTTTTGTCAGCTATTTGCTAATTTTTCTGCTTTCAAGAACTTAGTCTGTAAAGTTGGCAAGTGCCAACTGCTGTTTTTATGCAGTGTCTCATCATCGGACCTCGTTTCCAAGTGGATGGGTGAAAGTGAAAAGCTAGTTTCGAACCTATTCCAAATGGCTCGCGAAAGTGCCCCATCCATTATATTCGTCGATGAAATTGATTCCTTGTGTGGGCAGCGAGGAGAAGGAAATGAAAGTGAAGCTTCTAGACGTATTAAAACAGAACTGCTTGTGCAGATGCAGGTACTTGTTACACTGGGAAAGTAGTGAGTGCTCAATTAACCCCTTCCGGCAACCAGTACAAAACAAGAAAGGAAGGCCGGTTTGTTAAACAAATATGTTTGGCTTATCTAGTTTGTAATTTCAGGGTGTTGGACACAATGATGATAAAGTTCTTGTTCTTGCGGCAACAAATACACCCTATGCCCTAGATCAGGTAAAGAATGACCTGTGATATAATATACCAGATTGGTATGGTCTTTTGCTTACAGGAATTGTCCCCTGCAGGCTATACGCCGAAGATTTGATAAGCGCATCTACATTCCTCTACCAGATGCGAAGGCACGGCAACACATGTTCAAAGTGAGTCCAGTTGTATTTCTGTTTAAAGTAAATTTACGCAAATGTTCTAGTTTTTTAAGAGCTAGACTTATTATTTTCCATTTTGGCTTTTAAACTTTCCAGGTTCATTTAGGGGATACCCCCCATAACTTAAGTGAGAGTGACTTTGAAGACTTGGGCCGTAAAACAGAAGGTTTTTCTGGTTCGGATATTTCTGTGTGTGTAAGTCTCTCAACCAAAAAGTGGAGCCATTCCTCTGGTTTCTTCCACCTCTAATATAACTGTACTTTCTCTTCTTGAACAGGTCAAAGATGTACTCTTTGAACCTGTTCGTAAAACACAAGATGCTATGTTCTTCACCCAGAGATCTGATGGTACATGGATGCCGTGTGGACCGAAACAACCGGGTGCTGTGCAGACAACTATGCAGGAGCTTGATGCCAAAGGACTTGCATCTCAGGTACGATCAGATAATCAGTGGCTTAAATAATATTTCATGAGTTTGTTAATCCTTTTGCTTCTTTTCATTGAATTTTAACTGGAATATGTCAAGAACTGCTTATTTATGTTACTCAGAACTCCTGCTGGACGATCACTATAAATTGTTTTTCATATTACTTTTGGAGGATGCATGAGCTATATAATAATTTTAACTTAATGTGATTTGACATTGTGCTCCTGCTGGTTTTATACTACATATCAAGATTTCAATAGGTAGTAAAATAGTAGTTTATGTTTAAATCAACAGATAAGAATGCGCTAATTAACTGCTTGCTTATTAATGCCTTCGCAGATCATCCCCCCACCTATATCGAAAACAGACTTTGATAAGGTGCTTGCTCGTCAACGACCAACAGTAAGTAAATCGGACCTTGATGTGCACGAAAGATTCACCAAGGAGTTTGGAGAAGAAGGTTGAAGAAACTGATAACAATGGTCGCGGCTACTCCTGCAGTTGCCAAAATTTGTGATTTACTTGTGTTTTGTGCCTGAAGAACACAATTCCAAGGCTCTTTCAATGGAAAGTTGGCTTTGTTTACCCTTTCCTTACCGGGGCGTGTCAGTTTTACGCTTCAGAATCTTATTACAATTCAATTACTTCAGTAATTGTAAGCAACTGCAAGTACCAAAGTTTCTCTGATTTCCTCTTTATCTTTATGTTCATAGTTTTTCTGGAAAATCTCAACCTGCCTTTGTATTTTTATGGTTAATGTCATTGTACTTATCAGAACTTAGAAGTTAAAGGATCCTGCTTTTCCTATGATTTACCAAAGGGTTCTCAGGATAAGCTTTCCATATGCAAATAGCAACAATATACCCAGTGTGATCTCATAAGTTGGGTTTGGGGAGGGCGAGGTTCATATGCAAATATCATTGTGAAATTTTGTCCGACTGCAACCTGCTGACATGTTATCTCAGCAATAGAACTGCCCACTAATAACCTCTGGAAACACCCGGTAATTTTTCTATAAGAAATTGGGAAGTTCACACATCACTATCTTCTAGCAGGTTCAACTGACAAGCACATGCATAAGGGACTTGCACCACGCAAAAGTTGGTGTCATCAGCTGTTCAGCACTTCCATGCTGTTGCTTATTTTTGAGTCTTCCAATATCACTATGTTGATTGTTTCGCTCCGGGATATTTTCGAAGGAATAACTAAAAAGTATAGCATACTTGAATTTATCTGAGGTTCGCGTTGGTGGAGAAACTGGATTGAAAACTAAAATTTACTTGCAACATTCAATATAAGTACAAGACACGTAAAGGCTCTAACCATATTTTGACTTGTGATCAATCCATAGAAACCAATAAAAAACAAATAGGCACTCAAAGGAAGTACATGTTTGAGAATCATTAAGCAACTCCTTATCAATCTCTACTCCTTCTAAAATTAACAACGATTCAACCGATTTAATTGGCTATCATACAACATGTATGGAACAAAAACAAATATATTGGTACAAGATTGACATAAAGTCTTTTTAATTACACAGCAGAAATTCAAATAGAATTGAAGGAAAATGAATGTGATTAGAAGTACTCAAATTGGACCAGTGATCGATTTTTAAGTTTCGTCATAAACCTAATTGGCGATTTTCAACCGCGTACTCATTTTTATAGGAATTTCTGTACCATAAATAATGGTATCTCCAATTATTGACTCTACGAGATGTAAAATATATCTCTTTCAGGATCGTATTCCATAATGACAAACAGATGAAAGACTTTCTCAAAAATCTGATTCATCCACTTTAGATTTTTATTTTAAAATAGGTTGGGCGATCTTGCAAATTCACTTTCTCAGTGAATGAGGATCTTAGAGAGTCCAGGGATGGGCAAGGAGAGTCTCTTAACGCCTTCTTTTTCTTCTCATAGGAATTATTTCACAAAGACTTGCCACATGCACTAGGGAAGAAGGGGAACAATCACACTGGGAGAGCACAGTACAATGGAAAATTGTATGCTGCACTCGGGAAGGATGAATTGCTCCCGAAAAGGAATCTACTGATTCTCTCCCGGAATTTATCCACAAAAAAAGAAGAAAAAAAAAGAAAGATTGTCTAGGATCCTTGATGCACCTAAGGGTGGCGTATTCTATTTGAAGCAAGCTCTACGGGTATGCAACATGATGGAACTTTTTGTTATTTTTAACCATTGTTGATTGACTAAATCAAAGCATTGAGTTAAACTCTTGGATAACCTAAGATTGCCTTTTCATTTCATTTGAGTGTAAATTGTAACCATCGTCCTAATGTACATTCAGTGATATGTGAAAATAGTGTCTCCCTTAACATAGGCGGAAGTAGCCTTGTGATACCGAGTACTTTCGACGAAGATTATAAATTTATCTGTAAATATTTATTAGAATTGTATCAAAATATATATAGTAGATATGAATTCATAATTTTAAATACGGAGAAGGGCCAAATATATTCTTATACTATATGAAAAGGTTTAAATATACATCTCGTTATACTTTCAGTCCAAATATATCCCTGTCAGCTGCCGTAATGCTATTGGTTCAAATATACCCCTCTTCCGTTAAGTTTGTCCTAGGTGGACATCCAATCCTACGTGGCACTAACATTTGATGAGGTGGATGTCACGTGGCATGCCACCTCAGCACCCCTAACCCATTTTACCCCTCCCTTCTATTTTTTTTTTCAATCACTAAACTTTCCTTTCCCTCGTAGAAAATTTTTGTGGTGGAAAAACAAATATAGGGGAGGGATAAAATGGGTTAGGGGCGCTGAGGTGGCATGCCACGTGACATCCACCTCATCAAATGTGTCCATCTTGGACAAACTTAACGGAAGAGGAGTATATTTGAACCAATAGTATTACGATAAGGGTATATTTGAACCGAAAGTATAACGAGGGATATATTTGAACCTTTTCTCATAGTTCAAGGCTTTTCCGATTTAAATATGTATTGGACTTATGTTAAAAACCTTAATAATTAAAAACCATAAAGCTTAAATTCCGAGTCCAGACTTTATCTCCATTTCTTAAAAATGTATTAGATATTTTACTCTTCATCTCGAGTTTTAGCATACTTACCAAATTACTATGGAATTTGCGGCAGAAATTTAGACATTTCGATGGTCTAAAAATAACGAATCTAATTTCAAGGGATAGATTGAGTTTCATATAGTTCATCAAGTTCCCATTCCTTTTTCAATTCTCATTATTTGGCAGTTTTTCCATAAATTTATTCAGTACTTTTAGTAAATTAGTTATATAAGTCATAATAAATTGTATTAATAAAAACTAAACTATTTTAAAATATTATTATAATAATTAATTACAGATAATAAAAAAGTTGTGTTAACGACTTGCTGAAATAGTTTGTTGGAGGAACTTTCTGAAAAAGGAGAAAAGAATTCCATGTGTTTTCTATGGTTTTTACAAAGTATTAATGTATTACAACAAAAATACTGCTCCTAGATTGAAGTACTCTTCTGTCGGCCTACCAAATGAAAGTAATCACAGCAATGAACTCAAGGTACATCATATAAATAAAAAAAGAGAGGTTTCAATATCTATAATAATTTGCCCCAAGGTACATTTCATTAAAAGAATGTGCTGATATTTAAAGATAATGCACACAAGCAAACACCCCATAGAAGTTTACATGACCAAATGCCTATAGTTCAAAGTTTTAAATGAACTGGCCTCTGATCTATTGGCTACCAAATGTCTATATATATATATATATATATTATAACTCTATTTATCCCTTGATTCTTTCCTCCGATATGTTGTTGGTAATTCGAGGGTCTTAACGGCATATTTCTTGAACGTTGGATGATATGCATCTCTTTGATGTATTTTGTGATCAAGAAGCATGTAGCAGCACTCCGTTTTAATGAATATTTCAAGAGTTTTATGGAATTTCGGAGATCCTTTATTTAAATTTTTGTGTATATTTCGAGAATTTAAGGAATTGTAAAATGTATATATTATATTTGATAAAAGGTTTTAAAAAATTTGATTACATTATTTGAGGAATTAAAAGTAAATTGCGCTGCTTCACATTAAAGCTAGCACACAAGGTGGATTGCTAAGAAGCGTATGTAAGGATCATGCTATCATTTTCTTGAAAGGCACAAGTAATCGAAGTCCATAAATTTAGGGGGAATTATTTTAGCAAAGATACAAAAGCAAAATCAGATTCAATTTTTTAATGAGATATAAGTTATATTCACATTTAACAATTTTTGTTAGTTTATTTGGCAACTATCACCCATTTAATTATCAACAGGTACTGCTTACCAAATGCCGTTCCTATAAATTTTCAAATTGCCCACTACGTACATCAATCTTCTTCTGAACTTAATTCTCACTACTAGAATTTAGGTGTTTTCCGTCCGACGTTTCCGACCGAAATCGGTCGCAAAT